>MU181914.1:413746-451473 GCA_016904865.1 Pissodes strobi
TTATCTTTTCTCATCAACCTAAAACATGTTATCGATGAACATTACAAGAACAGTATTCAAATTAATAAGCTTTACGTCAAAAAATACATTAAACAGATTAAAAAGGGTTAGTATTTAAAATTTTCAAATGACGGACAGTTGGACACACAAATTTTAAAACAGACGTTTCACATTTTAAAATGCAAATAAATATATTTTACGTACCTTGGATATAATGTTGCATCTTTGGAGCATCTTTGTAGATTTTTTGAATAGCAATATAACACAGTTACCTTATAAAACAGTTAGAATCAATAAACGTCCTGCCCCATGGTTGACTGACAATATTAAGTTCCTGATTAAGCTTAAAAATAGGGCTCGTCTTAGGTACCGCCAAAACAAGTCTGACACTTCCTGGCGAGAATATATGGGCTTGCGAAATTTTGTTAATTATTCTATTCGCGCTGAAAACAGGCTTTTGTAAGCAACAAATTTAGAAGTGACCCAAAAAATATTTGGAAATTTTTACGTTGGATTAATGTTATAACTATGGCGTCGGACTCTCCCAATAATTTTGGCAACCCAGATGAGTTTAATTCCATTTTTTTTTTGTTAATGGATCTGCTGTGGATGAGCCTAACGATTACATAACTCAGACTTACGGAAGTACTTTATTTTCTAATTTAACTACTGCATTATTTAGATTTCACGAGGTGCGTGATGACTTGGTCTCAAGAATGTTGTTAAATGTGGGTGGGTCCAGATAAAATTAACTTAAAAATGGTATTGTACACTGTTCCTACTTTAATCTTTATTTTACTTTTTTATTAAATAAGATTGTGGCTGATCAAGTAAGAGCTTTTTTATCTATTATTTGAATACTACCTGTCAATCAATCGTAGTTTCGCCCTAATGACAGTACGACTCTTTTAAAAGTTACAGATGACATATTTTCAGCTTTGGACTCTAAACAGAACACTTGCCTTGTTTTATTGGACTACAGTAAAGCATTCGATATTTTGAGTCATCAGACTCTTTGTATAACGTTAAAACATTTTGGTTTTGGTGATTTAGCTGTTTCATTATTTAGGAATTATTTTAAAAGATCTCAAATAGTGGCTTTTAGCAATAACTATTCCGATGATGCGATGCTTAAAAGGGGTGCTCCTCAGGGAAGCGTTTTAGGGCCATTGTTATTTTTAATTTACAGTGCTGACTTTTGTAGTATTTTACAATCATGTTCTTTTCCTCAATATGCGGATGACACATAAGTTTATTATTCATTTGATTTGACTGAGCTTGAGGATGCTGCGCATAGGATTAATAGGGATTTAAAGCTTTTCTCGAATATATCTGCTGCACATGGTTTGATACTTAATGGGTCAAAGACAGAAATGTTGATTTTTGGCAGTCAGAAAGATATTATTGTCTCTAGTCCTGACTTTAGTATTTACCTTAATGATCAGCTACTTGCTCCTAAAGATTCCTGTAGAAACTTAGGCCTGTGGATCGATGTTGATCTCCGTTTTAAAACTCATGTTATTGAAATAATCCATAAAGCGTATTGCACATTGAGAACATTAAAATTTTGCCATTCTTTAGTTTTATCTTGCCTATTCCAGCATCGTTTATTGGCCAGCCATTTTGAATCGTGACAAGGAAAGCCTCCAGCGAGTTCAGAACTCCTGTATTCATTTCTCATACAACTTACGTAAATAATATGATCATATTTTTGCTAGTTTTTCTGATTCTGGATGGTTAATCCTTGAGGAGCGTTTTCGGCTTCAATATGCCCGTTTTATATACAGATTAAATACTACTCTCTCCTTCATACTTAACCGCTAAGATTAATAGGCGCAGCGAGACACATCAACGTAATACTCGCCATTGTAATCGTTACAGCGTGCCTAGATATTCAACTGCATTTTTTCAACGATCTTTTAGCTACAATGCGACTAGATTGTTTAACTTGATCCCTTTGGATATTAGGGCTGTTCCTTCCATTGGATCCTTCAGTAAGCAACTTAGAAAGTTTGTTGTGGCAGAGAGATTTTTTAGTCCCATTTAGTTTATCTTCTTACACTTAGGTATTTGGAATTATATATTTCTCTTTTTTTATTATAATTATAATAATTTTTTCTCTTTAGTCTGTTGGTTCTACATAATAGCGCAGATGGCGAGTTGGGAACCTATTTTATTAAATAAAGGCATTTATCATTATTATTATTAATATTATTATTATTAATTATCCAGAAAATATTTAGTACCGTTCTCGATCTCGGGTATCGAGCTTCGCGACCGACACTGCTTTGGTCTCAGTTTTGTTTCGATTTAGTCTTGTTGTCGGTTCAAATAAATAAAACTCGACTAAATAATATGTGATTTATTTTAAAAGAATTTTGTTAGTAACATAAACACTATCGAGTGTCGACGGAAATACTGCCTATCGATTTGCTCCGAAACAATTCGAAAATTAGAGGATCAGTGAAAAGCAGTTTTGGAACTTAGAGGATTATTATGATTCACTTCGGGCATAATTAGGTTGTCTGATAGAAGTTGTAAATATTCCTTGCCGCGACCATTGGTCCAATGTGGAATTTACCATAGAATTTAACCAATTATTTTTAAACTAATGTGTATATTTTCGTATAGAGATGAATGCAACTTAATAACACAAAAACAGAAAATGGCCTGAAGTATCCGCTTTAGAAAACCAACGAAGAATTTAAAGAAATGATGATAATTCCATCAGAATTCACATTTTACTTATCATTTTTTTTAAGCAACTTTTTCCGATAATATAATTTACACTTGAAGGAAAAGTGGTAGAGCGTGATTCAAGAAAAATGCACCATTGCGAAAAATAGTTTTTAACTTCTGATATCTAGCATTAAGCGGCATGTTTTATTCTGAATAAAGTTTACTAGAAATCAATGATAACAAATTTTCCCTCGTGAGAAAACCCTTTAAAATATATTCCATATTTTTTTTGGGCACACTGTATGTACGAATTTACAATCCATAGAGGTTTTTGAAAACATGCAGAAAAAACGATTGCAAAATGCGTCAAAACCTCATGTTTTTCCTGTAAATATGATTTTTATTCCGAATTAAAATAAATTTGAAATTTTTTATATAACAAGTAAAATTAACTTAAATTATGTTCCTTATTTAATTTTTTTTTTGATTTAAAATGTTGAAGCTTTCATAGGTGTATAGTTCTTTCACGACCGAGACCAAAAGTCTTGGAACCTTGGAACCGGTATCAATCTCGTTCTGAAGATGAAAGTCCCAGTATCGGTCTCGCTCCGAAATTTCTGGCCTCAGTCTCTATATCAATATCGGTTATACAGAGACCGAGAAGGAGATTGGTATTGCGGTCTCGCCAACACCCGATCGTAGTGGAATATTTGCTTCTTTCTGGCTAATGAATTTTGACAAAGTCAATTTAAGACATTTTTCAGTAAATAATAAACTGTTTAAACTTTCTTATCTCGTCAGAAATTTGAGAATTATACTGATAGGAAACTATCTCTAAATGTAAAGTAAAATTGTCTCGCCAATTATAAGGTTCTCATATTTCTTTATATAATAGTAATAATAAGCATATTTCCAAGCTCTTCTCTCATAATTTCTTTTTGGACATAAAAAATGTGAAACTAAAATTGTTTTTCACTGTTGCCAAAAAAATAATTAAGACCACTTACACTTGTTAAGAGCAGGGCTGTCTAAGACACTATAAATGTAAGTAGAAAATTATGAGTTATGGCCTTAAGCATACACGGGAATTCCATGAAAAGGCTTGTAATAACTCATTGTCAACCCATCTGCTACGTTTTCTGAAGTGGCAAATTTTTTGCTCTTTTCTATATTCTCTCGCAATATCTTTCGCCAAATTCGTGATATGAAATATTTTACTTTCCCGCTTTCTGACTTGCATGTTAACTGCTACTTTCATCGATTTAAATTAGATGTCAAGCGGTCTTTAATTTGCTGAATATTCAACGATAAAATGTTTAATTTGACATTTTTCTGTAATACATGCAGAAACACACTTGTAATGCATTTAACGGGATGCTTTTCAAATTTATTCGTTCGAAATTATCTAAGGCCGAACACGATCATTTTTATTTACGAAGTATTTTACGTGCTGAATCAAATTATATTTTGAAATAATGATGATGATGTACTACAAGTCTCATGGCAATGAAATTTGTATTTACTTACTTTTTGAAAACGTCTTTACGCTGTAAAATGAAAGTCAACCAAACCTTACTTCACTTATCATGGTTAAGGGGGAGTGAGGGGAAGAAAATTAATTAGTATCACACTTGCTATAAATGCTGTTAATATTTCCGCTTCATTAATCTTAAAATGGGGAGCCTCTACAGGCAAAATTACAAAAAAGGACAACATATATCTACTTATCTGTACTATTTAAAAAAAAACTAAATTGTATGCGTACAACACAAATATATTTATATTCACGTACAAGCTATTCCCAGGTGATCTGGAAGATTTTATAAATTATTCAATGATGTCCATTTATTAAACGCGTTTTAATTTAATTATCATCTTTGACCAGATTTTAGCTTTGGCAATGACTCAAGATAATTCTAATACTTAGTACTTCCAATATTGACGCAGAATATAAGGTCAAGAATCACTATCGATTTAGAATAAAATAAGTGATTTTCCATTACTCGTAGTGCCAGAGCTACCTGATGGTGCTAATTGATGGTACTTACTGCGGTACCAGCTGCCAGCTAGTACCATAAGATAGCTCTTGAAAGATAGGAATTTGAAATTAATTTTACTCCACCTCTGATGGTCTTCTTGCTATGACGGTGAAGGGTAGCCAAAGTACCGATCCTCAACTATTTATAACTGTGAAACTACTAACTCTACAGGTATAACACCATGTATCAAATATTCTTAGAATTTTAAGTAGAATCCAAAAATGTAATTAGATATTGGGTGTTTCATTTAAAAAAATATAATTTTGTTTGAATACCCTGTATATAAAAAAGTTACGATTAAAAAAATACAGAAAAATAAAGATCATTTTACTCGGAATAACTTTTGTATTTAATTTTTTTTGCAACCCCGTAGTTTTCGAGATAAGGTATAGGCCCTTCTTAAACGGGCCACCCTGTACCTTTATAAGAAATCAATTCTTTAGCTATGCAGAGATTCTCTTCCATCTACAAAATAGAATATAGCTTTTTACAGCATCAAGTACTGCATTTATCTTCCATCATCGGAGTCCCCACTTTTCTCGTCCACAATATGGAGATTGTTTCTGAGCTTTTAAAACCAATTTCTCGACATTAAATTTACCATACCAGGAATCGGTAGTAAGGAATTCTAGGGAATATTTCAGAACTTCAATCAAAATATGCATCGAATATAAATTTTTATTTCATCTGGTGAAGTGTAGGCAACATCAATTAACACCATCAGGTAGCCCTTGAAAAGTTAAGATAGGATTTATTTACTCCATCTTTAATGGTGTCTTTTTGCTACCAATGTGAAAAGTAGCCAAAGAACCGATTTTAGCTCCCATTTTCGACAAGGAATTAACACATATGTACATATTCGTTTGCTAAGCCAATGCCTAAAATATTACGTATGGAAATACATTTTTAAGGAGAAAGAAGTTCATCCTCTTCATATACATTGAGAATGGAGAGGACAACAGGAACGTAAAACGGGTGAGAGCAGTTTGATTATGGGGAGTGATGCCCCCGCCATTCCGAGTTGCCAGGGGATGTGATCCATCAAATCCCATCGCCCTCCCCCAGGTAGAGAACACCAAAGTACATAGTCTGGAGCTGATCAATGACAGTTTGTGATAAGAGAGACTGCATTGTATTAGCAGAGAGGAACGTCAAACTGCCCCCGTCATTTTGAGTTGCCACGTGATGTGACCCATCAAATCCCATCGTCCTTCCCCAGGCTGGAGAACACCGAAGTACAAAGTCTGGAGCTAATCAATGACAGTTTGTGAAATGAGATGCTGCATTGTATTAGCAGGCAGGAACGTCAAATTGGTGAGAGCAGTTTGATTACGGGGAATGACGCCCCCGCAATTCCGAGTTGGCACGATAAGTGGCCCATCAAATCTCATCGTCCTACCCCAGGCTGGGAAACACCGAATTACAACATCTGAAGCTGACCAGTGAGAGTTTGTGATAAGAGTGGCTGCATAGTTTTAGTAGGCAGGAACGTCAAACGGGTGAGAGCAGTTAGATTACGTGGAGTGACACCCCGCCATTTCGAGTTGCCACTTGATGTGGCCCATCAAATCTCATCGTCCTCCTCCAGGCTGGAGAATACCAACGTACAAAGTCTTACCCCTGTCAGCCTAGAGGCCACCAGAGAGGTGAGTCTGAGACCGATGCCTCCAGTAGAAGCGGCCTTAGGTGGTAGAGCGTAAGCCTACTCGCATCGTCCGGTAAAACACCACCCCACCAGAACTGTGAAGCGCTAAGTGGTTTTTCCGAATCACGTTCATGTATATGAATATGATGGAGCTTCCAGGATTAAAATATTCCGGAAGTAAACTCCTCGGAAATTCGGATCTCCGGGCGCTGGGTGGCCCTGGGAGCCCTTCATTCCGAATTTCACAGACCGTAAAGGAACCGAACAATTTAGAATAGATTTCTGCAACATAAGAGGCCTAAATACAAATATAAATTCGATACATCAACATCTACAAGCAAATAGACCACACATATTAGCCCTTACAGAAACACAAGTATGTTCTACAACAACAGTAAACTACTTCTTTCCTGGTTATGACTTACACACCTGATTTAGTTCGGAATATCCCTTTTGGCCCGAAGCGACCTTTCATGTCACCGCGAGGAAACACTCGAACCGAACAACCTTGACGTCATGTGGCTCAAGGGTTTAACCAAGTTTATATGTTATCTCTATTGCCCTCCGCGCGATACAGTCTACCAACGCTTTTTTACAACAATAGCTACCACTTTTGACTCAATACAGGTCGATCACCTCAATTCAGAGATAATAGTTCTGGAAAACTTCAATGCCAACAACTCCAACTGGCTCAAACATCACAACAAGACCGACAACGAAAGTAGAGAAGCTGAAGCATTTGCCACCAGCTGCGGGCGTACTCAACTTGTAGACGAACCAACTTGAATCTCAGAGAGGGGGCGAATTCGCCGCCCTCCTGGGTCTTTTTGTAACCACCATTCCTGACCATTACACAATTACAGTTGGTCCGCTATTACGTACTTCCGACCACAGTCTTATCACAACGGTTTGTGAATTGCCATTTTTACAGAAGGATCCACCATTGCCTCGCAAAATATGGCATTGCGATTTCGTAAACTGGAACGATCTAAGGGAGGTCTACCTAGATTTTCCTTGGCTTGACGTCTGCTTAGGCACTAACGACCGTCAGTATGCTGCTAAGAGATTGCGCAAGTAATCTCCTCAGGAATGGAAGCATACATCCCAAATTCCATCAAGTTACCTTCAAAATAGTGAAGGGAAAATCGGATGATTTTTAGAATCGAATATCTTGCATTCGAATACTTTTGAGAATCGAATGATTATTCCAATACAAAGAATCGAATTATTTGGATTAGTCGCGATAACCCAAATGTTTCAATTAGTGATTCAACCTCTCGAGATTTCGAGCGACTTCGAAGTCTTGTTCCCGAATTCAAATTTACAAATTGTCCGATTCTGGATTGTTTGATCTTGAAGTCTTCATTCTTGATACATTTAAGCATAAGAGTAAAATCTTTTACAAAGATTAGCAAAAGCATTCATAAGGAAAAATAAAATATTGGTTAAAAGTTCTTTTGTTTAGATATTATGTGAAAGTTTATTAAAGATTTACTAAAATCATGACTTTAAATTTGAATTCCCAAAACTCCTTATTTTATATTATATATATATATGTCATACCTGGCCAGTACCGCATTTAAAATTAATAATATGTTTACTACAGAAGAAAAATAATCAACAATTAAAAAACTACCACAGTAATTAAACTACTCTATTTTATACTTTTTATAGTATAGCGTTTTCGATTATTGTTCACCATAATACAAAACAAAGCCCGCTATTATTTGTTGCTCAGACGGCACACCAGCATAATCGAACAAGTTTGTTTGTGAATCGTGCCGATTCATATTTCATTTCGATTCAACCAGCATTCGAGGGACGATTAATTCGTTGTTAGCGCATTCGAATATTCCTAGTATTCGAATTCTTCGTTGAGAATCGAATGCATCCGAATGCAAGCCAGAATCGAATACTCCGATTATTTGTATTCGAATAGTCCCTCCACTACTTCAAAAGGAAAGCCCTAGTTCGACAGAAGATGCGAAAGAGCAGTAGGTAGGAAACAGCAAGCATACAAGTACTAGCAGGAAAAGTCAGACCGCTGAAAATCGCAATTACTTTGTCGAAGCGAGAAACGAATGCAAACGTGTGACCGACGAAACTAAGGACAAACACAATCAAAGGATCATGAATAAACTTTTGCAATGCCCCAGTGACTCCAGGAATTCCTGGTCGGTAGCAAAGGTAGTAAGTAATAACTTTACAAAAACGTCTCTCCCACCTTTGACAGACGAACGTGGCATCACGGCGACTACAGCCAAGGAAAAAGCAAACATGCTCGCCAAAATGTTTTTATCGCACTCTACCTTAGACTTCCTCCAAGGTAAGGCTCTCCCCACGAACCCATATCCCATATCCCCATATCGAACATCAACGAATATTATTATTATTATTATAAAACGAATAAACTGCTGAAGGATCCTTTAAAGTCCGTTAAAAGCCGACTTTCTTGAGTGTAAAAGTCAAATATTAATACGCGTAATTGGTATCGTTGTGTTCATAAAAAAGTGACGCTTCTAACTGTGTTGTCTGTATCTCTGTTACACTTTGTGTTCATTGAGAAAAACTCGAAAATGTGCCATAATAAATCTTAACGGTTTCTCTATTAAAATTATCTTAAATATTTTTTGTGCAAAGTGATTTCAATGCTCATCGGTTTGTTTACATTGGGAATATATACCTGAACTGATGTTTATCTAAAATTATACAGACACAGGGCCGTACTCAACTTTCGTTATTGTTTTGTTATTCTTCAATTTTCTTTTCTTCGGAATTTGGTGAATAATGGCACCCACTGTTACATATGCTTGCTGTAAAAATAAAAATTTTGTAAGTTTTATATGTGTTAACTGCCACTCTGTTTTTCATAAGTCTTGCCTACATAAATTTAAATTGAAACAAATAAGAGACAATCTAATCAACTGTTGCGAACAGAAATATGATGTAAGCAACAATGAAATGGATTTACTTGAGAAAACTCTAGGAGAAATTACAGAGGATAATTTGGATAAATCCAAGCATATAGAGAAGCTTATAGGCGTAAATAGATTAATGATAGAGGAAGCCACAAAAAACGAAGAGGAACTGAATAGACTCATAAACGTGAAAGATGATGTTATTAAAGAGTTGAACAAGAAATTGAAAGAGCTTAACAAGTTAATCCACGTGGAAAAGAAAGAGACTGCGGATGCAGCTACACAAAGTAAGGCAGTGACTATCAGGAGTGTATCATTGATGACTGAGGATTTTCGATCTCTCGAAACGACAACAGATAATTGCGTGGAAAAAACATTCCCGGTTTCTTGCCAAAAGGTAGATAGCTGCACGCAAACTGTGTCTGAATCAGTGTCGCATATGCCAATTCGTGAAGCAGCATCTAACTCTCATTTACAATCAATTAGCTGCAACCAACAAAAAATATCTCCAAAAATATTTCTAAATTCCGGTGAAGGATCAGTTAAAAAAATATTAATTTTGGGTGATCAATGGGCAAAAAACTTGGGTAGTATTTTGGGATCAAGACCAAAGAGTGAAAGTTTGATAGTGGAAGGTTTTACCAAGCCTCATGCCTCTTTACACCAGGTAGTTCAAAGTGCTGAGGTCTTAACAAGAAGTCTTTCAAACAACGATTACCTAATAATTATGGCTGGAACAAATGACTTTAAGTATTCGAATAAATATCCATTGTTTAGGCATATTAGTGACACAGTGAAAAAATGCTGCCATACCAACATTATTATTGCATCTGTGCCGTATTTAAAACATAATAAAATGAGTAAATACATTCAAAAATTTAACGTTAGATTAAGCCAATTTGTTTTAAGAATAAATAATTTAATTCCAAATAAATTAAACTTCTTAAATCTTAGTGACAGTAACGGTAATATCCTCCCTAAAAACCGTATATGTGATGAAATTATTAGCTTGATGCAGTATCGCTGCACTAAAAATTAAATTTTTGTGAACTCTATAGTGGAAACTACTTCAGACGCTGATTACTGTGTGATTCGGGAAAATGAGATTAGTGATGCAAACGTAACAAATAGTGATACAGATGTAATAAATAGGGAGAGAACCAAGGTAGGAGAATCTAGTCTAAATAACTTTAATCGAAGCCAGGATTTGTCTCTGCAATTTGACAATGACGTTCATAAAACCAATGACTGTATCACTTTCAAAGAACCTAATTTTTTATACCCAAGACTTTCACAACTAAGTTTCACAGAACAAACTTAGGCTCTAATAAAAACTTTAATATAGACTCCCATTTATCGGTAAATAATCACGTAGTTAATTTGACTAATACACAGTGTCTTAGTGTATTTCATATCAATGTTCAATGTTTGTCTAATAAAATAAATTTGATTGATTTTTTATGTAATAAGTATAGCATTAACGTCTTGTGCCTTAACGAGCACTGGCTTAGTGATGAAAAAATACTTAACACTAATATACGAAACTTTTCCCTAAAAAGGCATTTTGCACGTAGTGCGCATAAACATGGCGGATCTGCAATTTACATTGACAATGAGATTTCTGTAAATGCATTCCCGGTTACTTACCTAACTAATTTTTCTGTTGAAATGACATTGGAGTGCTCAGCTGTTAGCATTGAAGATCTCTGTATTGTTAATGTATATAGACCGCCCTCTGGTAGCTTTAATGTTTGCATAGACATTTTAGCGGAAATCTTAAGAAGGGCCACAGCAAATTTTAATTTTCTTATTTTGTGTGGTGACTTAAATGTGGACAAACTGGCTGCCGGTACAAATTATAAAATTTTATCAGACCTTTTTGAATCTTTTAATTTAAAATCAATGGTGGATACGCCTACAAGAATTGAAAAAAATTCCTCAACAATATTAGATTATGTCGTTACAAACCAGCCAAATTTTTTAAATGTTGAAAATTTTGATCCATGTATTTCCGACCATCATGGTCAATTAATAATAGTATCGAATTCTATTTCTGACCCGACAAATATTGACAATAATTCAGAATCAACTCAGACATTTAGACCCATAAACAAGATGGCAATTAATGAATGTAAAAAGCTCTTCTCGGATCTTAACAATGGGTGCATTCTTGTGATCCCGATTCGGAGTTTCTTCGATTTTATGATTGCTTTTTATGGTGTTTTAATGCTTCTTCATTTCCCAAAAGACTAAAACATAACAATGCGAAGAAAAATAAACTACAGTTCGCTGAAGATTTACAAACATTGCACAAAGAGTTGGATAATTTGAGGTGGTTAAGGCACCGTATCCATGACGATGAATTAAACAATAGGTTTAAAATGACAAAAAAAAACTTCCAACTTAAGATTAGAGAAGAGAAGAGCCTATATTATAATGAAAAAATCTTGTTATCAAATAACAAAATTAGAACTACGTGGAATATTGTAAATGAACTTCAAAACAAGACATGTACAAAACAACATATAACTTCTATTAACCATGAGAATAAAAAATTAAGCAACCCCAAAGATATAGCCAACGCTTTTGGTCAATATTTGTCCTCAGCCGTGAATGAAAAGGTAAGATCATACTTTGAAGATAATTTATCTGATACGTGTACTGTTTCTGGGAGAACAATCTCTAACTCTTGTTTCATAGACGACATAACCCAAGATGATATAGTGCGGATTATTTATGAACTCCCGAATAAAAAAAATCTGGACTCGATGAAGTTCCCATTAAACTGATTAAGGCTATGTGTACTGAAATTTCACCAATACTGGCTGAGCTGTTAAATGTGTCAATCAGAAATGGCAAATTTCCGGAGTGCTTAAAGGAAGCCAAAGTTGTGCCGATTTTTAACAAGGGCGATGCAGAGAGTGTTGCAAATTACAGGCCTATTTCGATTCTCAGCATATTCTCCAAAATATTTGAGAAGGCAGTATGCGATAGATTGACAGTATTCTTGAGTAAGTACAGTGTCTTGAGTGGATGTCAGCATGGCTTTAGAGTTGGGCTGTCTACTGAATCAGCTGCTGCGAACCTGATTCAACATGTGGCTTCTAAGGTGGATCGTGGGGAAAAGGTTGTTATTTTCTCCTTTGATTTAACGCGAGCGTTTGATGTTGTAGACAAAGGCTTTGTGGGTGAAAAGCTTTTAAAATTGGGAATTAGGGGTTATTTAAACAGCTGGATATGTTCATTTTTAACGAATAGAAAAATCTTTGTAAGTATTAATAATACTCTGTCTGATGGTTTTGATCTAAATCTCGGTACTCCTCAGGGAAGTTCGTTGGCCCCTCTACTTTTCCTGATGTTCATCAATGATCTTCCAGAATATATCACAAGGGGTCAAGTATTTATGTATGCTGACGATACCTCGATTGTCGTTCATGGTTCCTGCAAGGAAGACATTTGTGAAGCTGCATCAACGGTGCTTGATCAATTCTCCACGTGGTGCAGAAGTAACAAACTAATCATCAATCACTCTAAAACTGTCTGCTTGGAAGTGACTTCTATGAGAGTCAATCCGTGCGACTTTGTATTTCAGTTTGGGGAATATATATTGCGCCCTCAAAACTCAATAAATTTTCTTGGGCTTCATGTCGATTGCAACCTCTCGTGGAACGAACATATAAATAAAGTGTGCTCCAGATTGAACCAAAGTTACTATGTAATTGGTTCTTTAAAAAATTCATTAAGAAACAAGAATATTCTGCTCAATGTTTATTACGCATTTTGTTACTCAGCAATTGCTTATAACATAATAACATGGGGCCAGGCAGTTGAAGTCCAGAGAGTACTTATAATTCAAAAACGAATAATTCGTCTTTTATTCGACTTACCCTATACAACCACTTGTAGGGATACATTTAAAAAACATAATCTGTTAACGGTTGTGTCTATCTACATTTTTAAGCTATTGTTGTATATTCATAAAAATAAACACTCCTTTCGGACAAATGGTTTTAGTCATGGGTACTGTACGCGGAGTAGAAATAATATCTATCTAGATAGACATAATCGTGAGGCTTATAAGAAAACTCCGGTATATTGTGGCAGCAAACTCTACAATATGTTGCCTGAGACCATAAGAAACATAAACCCGCCTCAATCCTTTAAGAAAAAAATTAAAAAGCTGCTTTTATCCGAGACTTTTTATAGTATTGTGGAATTCACAGCTTATCTGCAACATGTAGAATAATTAAATGTCGCGCCGGCATCCAGATTGTGCCATTGTATTACGTATATAATATGTACTTACAGGAGTTTGTGACAATTTTAGATGCGTTCTTTTGTTTTTTTTTTATTTTATTTTATTTTATAGGCACCTATATGTCCTTTAACGGTGCGCGTTATAGTTTTATATATGTGGGGATATTTCTATAAACTTAAATGTTTGTGTATCCGTATATTTGATGGTCACTGAACCACTGTTCTATTTTTGTCAGTTTAATTCTTGTTACGTTTTGTTTTGAAATGTAATATTACTACAGCCTTATTGTGACGAAACCTGTGTTATTCTTTGTAACATGGTGGTGAATAAATGATTTGATTTGATTTGATTTGAACACTACCATGGCAAAAGTCAAGTTTCATCACCGTGATATTCGTAAAATCCTTAAACAACTGGATACGCAGAAGGCATTAGGACCGGACGGAATACCTCCATCGTGTTAAAGAACTGCGCCTACGAACTAACACCCGCCTTTTCCAGGCTTTTTTCTCTTTCTTTCCGATAAGAGATTTCCATCTTCTTGGGAAGTCGCTCGTGTGCAACCTGTTCCAAAAAAAGGCAAGAAACCCACTATCGCCTAATTGCCTTGCTTCCAATAATGTCCAAAGCCATGGAACGTGTAGTCGATCAGCAACTACTCAAGTACCTCGAGAACCACAATATAGTCAGCGATAATCAATACGGCTTTCGCAAAGAGAGATCGACAGAAGATATATTAGCCTATGTCACTCATATATGGAGTAGAGCAATTATGATTTACGGAGAGTCTCGAGCGATTGCGTAGGATATTTCCAAGGCATTCGAGAGAGTTTGGCATGATGGACTACTCAGCAAACTGCCGTCCTTCGGACTCCAGCCTCCCTCTGAGGCTGGCTTGCTAGTTTTCATAACAACCGATCCCAGCACATTGCAGTTGATGGAAACATCTCAGGCACATTCACCGTTAACGCGGGCGTGCCTCAGGATGCAATACTTTCACCAACTCTGTTCCTTATCTATATTAATGACCTGCTGACAGAAATGAATTAATCCTGTTTAGAGTTTTGCAGATGACAGTACCCTTGTCTCCCAATTTAGATCAGAACAGAAATTTGGTCCAGTTCAATGCAGCAAAGACCCAAGCAGCCACATTTACCAGCCAATACGGCGGCCCCTGACATCATTATGGCAGGATCGACCATTCCTTTATCCTCGTCAAGTGTCTCGGTCAATAACAATTTGTCCCGGCATGACCACGTTGCAAGCATTGCAAGCATTGCAGAATCAGCCTCCCAGAAGCTTGGTGCGCTATTTCGCAACAAAAAGCTGTTTACACCGCAGCAGTTGCTCTTGCTCTACAAAGCGCAAATAAGACGGTGCTTGGAATATTGCTCACAGATATGGGATGCCGCATCAAAGCACACCCGAAAGCTGCTGGATTCCATTCAGAAGAAAGCTGTGCGTCTTGTCCGCGACACGGAGTTAACCCGGAATTTGGATAGTCTGTAACACCGCAGACATGTGGCCGAGATGTCCCTGTTTTACAGGCAGATGTTCCCAGGATTTGGCCCGCCTTATCCCGCCTCTAGCAACGCCTGTCAGACAGTCACGACAGATGACAAGAGCGCACCAGTTCGTCGTACAACTGGAAACAGTTAGAACATCACTTTACGAGAACTCCCCTGTCTGGCGCACTGCATCACTCTAGAACAACCATTCAAGAACCGTGTCAACCAACATCTTCGCACACACACCGCTCGTCGAGCGCCACAGGATCTCCCTATAGTGTGTGTGCCACTACCATAAAAAAAACAAAAAGGGAATGTGAAGAAATGACACCTTTTATCTTTCATTTTCCTTGTTAAGATTTTCAAGCTTTGCTTTATTTGTAGTGGATGTTACATCCAGTGTTTCGTGGAAATCCTCATCATTCATATTCTCTGTAGTAAGTTCTTCACCATCATCTTTTTCTTCTAGCGTTTCTTGTGTTTCTTCCAGATGAAATGTCAAACAATTTTGAAATATATCTACTTTATTTTTCTGGTCTTTATTATCAGCCATCTGCCAGAAAACCTAGTTTAAAAAGTTTTTGACTTTCTTCTAAAATTTCCTGATTTCAAATTGGTATGCTTCTTTCCTATAAATCTATTATTGCAGCAAAACGTCCAAAACAAACACTTATAAAACCAAAAATGGTCACATTTGTGTATAAATGGTTATATACCACTGTATAACGATTAGATTACAAATAATCTAGACGGCTAATACATTATTGTAACAGAAACCGTTTTTCCAAGCAATTATGAATAAAATGTTTATTTTTGTTAAATAATTATTGTTACTATAAATGTAAAAATAGCGGACTCATCCATCGCTTTGTCAGCCGTTGCTGTCCAGCTGCTGATTTTTCCTACCTCTACAAACTATTCAGAGGTAGCCACATCTTTCATATAATAAGAGTTTTTGAGTGGGAAATATTTAATTCGCAGGAAATAATTTTATATTTCAAATTACGTACATACATGTGACCTGTAGGGATGAACGGGTTAATTCTATTTTATTGATAAACATAATTTAAACACGACTTTTTATACAGGATGGATATTTTAATTCGATCGCATTTCCATTTGGTAATAAACTCACTAATGCAATTAATAAAATATAAATTTGAATATTCACTGTATTAAATTTCAGCAATATTCTAAGTGACCCAATTATAAAATTGGTAATTTGCATAAAAAGTACGGAAAACAGTTGAGAGGTTTGTTATGGAAAGTTTATTTCAAAAACAACTTTTCAAGATTACAAAGATAATTATACTTGTTGAAAATGCTAATTAAATTTAAACTTTGAGAGGTACATTAGAAAATTTAGAAGAAAAGTTCACATGCTGTGAAATATCATTATCAATATAAATATTTACGTCTCGCTATTTATTTACTAATATTTATTGACAAATTATTTAGTTAGGCTTTCGTAGTTGCCTTAAGAAATTTATAATTGATGTATGACGAAGGCACAAAAGAAACACGTAGTACATGCTACAAAGCAAAAGCATTAATTTGTGGAAGGGGTTCGTTATGGAATTTAATACACCTTATTTAAATTTTTAATTTCAAAATGTGCAAATAAGGCCCTGTCCGCACATTTTCCAAACAAACTTAAATATGCTGACGGTCAACCGTATAATTACTGCCAGCTTTATTTGTTCGCATGGTAAAAATTGTATACTGAGGTTTAAAGTTCAGTTTTCTATGCCAAAGCTGAAAAACGAAGGAGGAATACAAGGTCTCAGTATTTATTATATTAATAATTTTTCCATATTTACAAAGAACGGATATGCATGTGAAACATTGTACTATGAAGATATATACCAAATTACCGGATAAATCTATTAAAAATTAGTGAAACTACAAGAAATGAACTATTGCTAAAAAATAAGGTAAACTAGCATTTTCCTAGATAGCCTAAACATTTTCTTATGTTATTTATGATCTTAATGTTTTTTTTTTGAAAAATATATATTTTTTGTATCATCCAGGCATAAAGATACGGCACAAATCATTGCATATTGGGCCATCTCAGTGTATATATTATTATAATTATACCATAGAGAAATATATATCCCGAATAATGGCCTATCGACCTCTGTGGCGGTGTTCTAAAATTATATTTCTATAGATCCGGGTGTTATCGAATTCAGTTTTCAGTGAACGCTTACTAATTCATAATTTAAATTATTTTACAACTTAGAGAGCAACATGGACCACTGTTCCTTTGTACAAAAACCGCCTCGTACTATAATAACAATAAGAGCCCGAAAAAAAGGACAAAAATTACTTCGCGCATTTGTATGCAAAATAAAAGGCTTTATGGCGCTTTTTATATTATAAAATATGCAAATTGGATTTTAAGGTAAATATAGCTTTAAAAGAGCGGAATACTAATATCTGCGGTTTATTTCACTTCATTTTAAGCAGTTAATATATCAGCTTCACTGCTATTTCCTTTTTTTGGGCGGGGTTGTAGCAACATAAATTTTATATAACAGTTAATTGGCAATTATTTGTGGCCTAACTGCCACAAATACGTTCTTTGATGAGAAAATTATATTGTCATTGCCGCTCGTTGGCTGAAAGGATAAAATTAAAAAATACAAAGTAATTTACAAACTCGCCATAATTTTATATTCTTTTTTAAACTATGAACAGTAATATAACTCCTCTATATTGAATATCAGTAAACGTAATATTATGAAAAGTAACACTTAGTTAGAAAAATAATGACGTACCTACATGAATCGTTTATTTCATTTAGAAAGGTACTAACTAACGTATAGTGCTTTTCGAGAAAATCAATAACACTTATTGGTAGTGTTAAAAGTTATAACAAGGGAATTTTTTGAAACTTTATAATTTAAAACCGAGTAACTTCGAATTTAATTATATTTAAGCAAGATATTTCTATTTTCACGAATGAATAGATAAAGGTAAAAAAATGCAGTTAGTGCTTTTTTCAAATAAACTAAATAGAATTAAGAAAAAAATGTTTTTGTTGTCACGAAGTTATTGCAGAAATATCACATATTGCGTTGTCTTTTAGAAATTTTTCTAAATAAAAACAATAAAAACTGTTTAGACAGCAAAAATTTATTAAGAAAAAAAATTACAAAATATTTATGTTGGAGCTACACAATGGTTTTTAACTTTTTTTCGGACATTCTAAGATTTCTTAAGAAATTGAGTCATATGATATTTCTCTGGAACTTAGGACTTTTTCTTGACGATACATTTTTATCAGGCATTCTAATAGGAACTCCTTCAACATATTTGGGTAAATGGAACTGAAAAGTATGGCTAGTCAAAGCAATATATTATCCTGAACACACAACAAATTTAGGAGTCGTGGATTCATACATAGTAAAACTGGGATACAGGAAAGGGATTGCCACACTCTTTCTCTAATTAATAGCAGAAACTATTTAGCTTATATAAAATAATATAAAATAATATGAACAATAAAAAAAATCAAACGAATTCACGACCAGTAAACAGAAATTACTTGTATAAGAATATACAGTTTAGGAGAGTGTGCAGATTCTGCTGCTCAGTGAGAGGTAGGTTTGGTTAAGGGCACCAGAAGCTCTCTATCAGTCGAACTGCAAACTGCCCAAGATGTGCTAGGTACCGCCCCTCAGGTCTAATAGTAACTAAAAGTTTGCATGTAAGTAATGGGGTGTTAGACAACAACAAAAATAAAATTTCTTAAAACTATGTTCATGTTTATTGATAATTGTTGTTAAATGTGTGTACAATAAATCTATAAAATTTAAAAGCAACAACCCACTGACAACCAAAAGTTAAGATCTGTTTTCCTATGTAGAAATAAATGGTACTAAAGTTATTCAATATCCAATGTATAATTAAGAAAAGCAATCAATGAATTAAGGAAGTTTAGCTAATTATGAAATCAGTACAATGAAAATCAATTAACAAATTAATCAACGAAGCAATTCGTCAACCAATATTCAAATAATATAAAATTAATTCAATGAAATTAATTAACAGATTAACTAGTGAAGTAAGTCGCCAACTATTAATCAAACAGTGAGAAATTAGCTTAATGAAACTAATTAATAGCTTAATTAGTGAAACAAAACACCAACTAGTCCTTAAATAATGTGAAGTTAATTATAATGGAGCTACAATAAATTTTTGGGAAATATTACAATATTTTGATAAATTGTTACCATTTAAGAGGATACCAGTACCGAAAAAGTTTGGAAACATATAACGATTATGTAGTTTTTTTGATTAAAGGATGGGTCTATAGTAGGCCACCATGCCACAAAGTAAAAAAATACATTTAAATTTATTTAAAGAAAACCAACAAAATTGAAGTTATTAGGTATGATAATTTTGGAAACAGATTTTATTCTTCCCCAAACACAATGGATCGTTACATGTTGAGCATAGCCGGGCCAAGCAGTCCTTTCAGGGTTAGCATTAGTACTACAAACGGCACATCTTCTCCAGATATTCCGTTTGGGCTGAAGGGCAGATGACTGTTGTCTGATTTCTATGGGTACATAAGGTTTAAATTTTTTAATTAATTTAATTTTCTACATCTGACGATGTGAAAAATTTTCGCTTTTGGTCCACCGGGCTTTCTGCAAGTAATCCATTCATGACACTTCGTCTAAAATCTTTTGCAGATATTTTTGGTAACTGCAACCAATTATAAATATTATTAGAATTTACAGTTGATGCGTCCAATAAGCAAAAGAATATTCGGTGCCACCACTTTTTACTGCGCCGATCGATTTTATAATATGAAAGTCTCAGGTCAATATGCAAATATTCCCACACTATTCATATTAGAATTGTAATCAAATACAGCTTCGGGGCAAGCAATTTCGGTAATTTGTCCATCTTTTTCTTTTCTTTTAACGTATCCCACATCTTCTGGCTGAGGAAAATTTGACAGCATGTGAATACATCGTTTGCCTTTCCATTTCGTAGTCAGCAAAGCAGTATCGCTGGTAAACCATTGTGTATCACCACGCTTTAAACTCTTGTGTGACTTGAATTTCGGCATATGACAACAATTAACGTTTACACTACCAACATCAGGGATCTTCTTCTTTTTTAATGTTTGCAGTAGTTCAATGATATTAAAAAGTTGTTAATATATAACACATTGTTTTAATTTTCCAAGTGTTTTGTTAAATTAGTAATGACCCGTATTTCATGACTCTTTTCTGCATCACCAGTAGATGATTTGCCAGTATAAAGCTAAAATCTTGGACAGTACCCTGCTTTTTCAAGCATCTACATCTTATTCTCGCTTTAAACCTGTTTTTTGGGCATGTATCCTTTTAAGATTCTGCGCCTCTTAAACCTAATCATCGACTCATCTATTTTTAAAATTAAGAAGCCACAGATCCAACATGGGGTGGATTTTTATAAAGTTTATCATGGTTTGGTAACATTCTTGGCGCCGCGCCGCGCCGGCGCCGTCACGGAGTTATCGGAGATATGAAAATGACCCAATAGCCATCCAAATCTTTTTGTGTCATCATCGAGCTACGAAAAGCGTCGTGTAATTCAGGAGCAGTTGACCATTACTCCTTATAGATGGGACAGCGTTTGATACCCATTAATTAATGTAACCCCAAAAATGCCTTCATTCTCATTGTCTTTGATAATTTGAGGAATTCCAAGAGTTTCAGTAAATGGTGGAAGAATTATTAAAGTCGGACCAAATCGGAATTTTACCTTTAAATATATAACTGTTGTTTAAGTACAGCAAGGGGAATATTATCTTCTTCATCTTCCTCTTCGGAATCGGAACGTGGCGATTTGACTACTGTGATTTCGTCATCTACGTCAGAGGAAACATCATCTCCCGACTCGGACTGAATTATGTGCGCCAGCAACGCAGTGCAAAGCGACTTAGGAAAGTGGTCTATTTTTTGTGCCAGCGGTCCGCAAAATCATTTAAAATGGTGATTCAAATTTTCGACCATGAATACTTAAAGAGTTAAGTACAGACATTGGCCACTGGCGCGCATGATTGTTCACTATCTTGCCATCCAGCAGCTGCGCGTAACGAATAGGGGAGATATTCCACTAATATTTTAACTAAATTGTAATCAACTCGGATCTTTAATAATTATTGAGTAGCCTGCAATATTTTCTTCACGTCCTTCATCACTTAATTTTGAAGCGAAAATAAAAAATTAATTAGAGGATGAGAAAATAAACATGCACGTCTGCAGGTTATAATATACCTAGTTGACATTCAACTGTCTCATTTCAAGCGCGTTTTTCAACAGGTATCAAGTGAAATAATTACATCTTATCTGAAGCAGGGCTTTAAGACGAGAAAATAGTCAGGTGTCAGGCCAAAACACCAAGTAAATACTAACCACATTTAATTTAAATGCTGTGAGGATTTAGATCCTAGAGCGGTTACGCTCCATGCTAATTTAGACCCATTCTAAGAGAATTTGTGCAACGAGATTTCAATGATGCAAATATTTATGCTTTTTTAAATTAGTTGCTTTTTTGACCCGAAATCTTCTTTGGTTCACTAAGAGATATATTTATAAGTACCTTGTAGAAGATTGGTTTAACATTTAGATTCCATCTTAATTTATTTCACTTATATTCCTGCATTTTCATATATCGATAAAAAAAAACCTGAGATCATATAAAGATTTTCTCGATTATTAGGACAGTGATAGATTCACAAAAGCACTATTTATTTTACATATGTTTCCTTATTCTCAATATTAACACAATGGGCAGACAAGAGCTTTTTTTTACTATCTGTATAAGGGATGAATCTCAACTTTAACGGGATTACCCACAACAAGCAAAACAAATTCTCTTTAGTTTGTCCTTTTTTGTGTACCTAATTAGCCAAGCGTGCAAGAACCTTTGAGCTAGAGATACCTTTAATTACATCAAGTTAATTGCTTATTACTTTCAATCAGCAGCGGTTTGAGGGAAACTCTAGCCATTACGGCATGTAACCAACTAATTATTTAATCAAATATTGGTCTGGTATATTAGGATATATCGTAAAAAATCTTGGATAATTCGGTCCTTATATAGCGTTGCATTATTGAAACCCACATACATTATCAACTCAGATACTTTGTGAATATGCATCATTAAATTAATTTTTTAATACATAACGGGAACGTCAAAGTCTATGCCAACTAATTTGATGTTCTGATGTTATTGCTATTAATAAAAATAAAAATAATCATAACCTAAATCTTAATAATACAGAAGTTTAGAGAGTGTCAGAGAATAATGTGGAGCTGTCGAAGGAGAGGAGTGTAGACTGTGTGAGGGGTAGGCTAAACTTCTCAATTGGTCATTTGAATGTACAGAGTTTTTCATTATAAATAGACAGTGCCTTAACTTGGCTATTTTTAAAGATAGAGAGATAATATCTTTATCGACTTGTAAGTAATCATCTTAATTTTTTATTAGTAATGAAAATATAATACAGGGTGGCCCATAAGCAAACGCCAATATAAAGTTACATTTTTTAAATATATATAGCAAATTATTGCATTTTTGGATTCTACTTAAAATTCTAAGCATATTATATGTATTATGTTATACCTCTAGAGTTACTAGTTTTGCAGCCATAAACGATTGAAAATTGATACTTTGGCTGCTGTTCACCTTGGCAGCAAGAAGGCCATTAAAAATGGAGCAAAATGGATTTCACATTCCTATCTTAACTTTACAAGAGATATCAGATGGTACCTACTGAGGTACCAGATTTGGTACCCATGGTACCACCTGCCAGTTAGCACCATCAGATAGCTCTTGAAAAATGAAGATAGGAATGTGAAGTTCATTTTACTCCATCTCTAATGATGTTCTGGCTACGGAGTTGAAAAGTAGCCAAAGTACCGAATTTCAACTGTTTATAGCTGTAAAACTACTAACTCATCATATCATACATAAAATATGCTTACAGTTTTAAGTAGAATCCAAAAATTTAATATACAGGGATTTCCATTTAAAAAAACATCTGTATTGGTGTTTGCTTATGGGACACCCTATATAATATTTTCATAACTGATAAAAAAATTAAGATGATTACCTACAAGTCGATTAAAAAAATCAGCTGTCTATCTTTTAAAATATCCAAATTAAGGGGGTTGTCCATTTATAATGAATAACCCTGTACAGTGCCTAAGATATTTAAGATTTTGGAGATTGAATTTCGTAATAGCCACAAAAACTTTATTGTAATCTACTTTAGTGGGCAGTGGATGAGAGAAGATGAACTCTCAACGGTACACTTAGAAAATTATTCTGCGGCAAATTTATTTCAAGAAAATGTTTCGCCCATGTTACGTTTGTACAAAATGATGCTTCTGATCTTTTTAGTGTTCCAAATGAGCTCCAGGGCCTTTCTGTTGAACTCGACTGTGAGCTCTGTACCGTGGAATCTGCAGAATTTAAGCTAATACAATACTCAAAGTTGAGGGGCAAACGCTGGCTTAAAAAGCTGAGCAGCAGCCTACCCTGGCAGAATTTGGTCTCCAGTGGAAACTATCAAAAAGAGAAACGCCCCTATGATAGGCAACTGCTCTTAAAAAGACCATCGTGAACATGATACCGCCAGTAAGACAAAGTGCTTGTACAATTATTAGTGTATTTAAATTTAAGTAAACATCAGATAAATGCTTCAAAGTGATTTGTCTACAACACCCTTCTAGCAATACCTATTTCTCTCTATCGAAGCTACGTAACCTAGATTGATTCTGATAGACAACTGCTCTTAAAATAAACATCGTAAACATGATAACGCCAGTAAGACAAATTCTGGTAAAATTATTAGTGTATTTTAAGAAAAAAAAACTTTAGATAAATGCTTCAGCAGAGCCACGTAACCTGAAACACCACAAATCGATTCCGGCAAGCACATTCATCTGTGACGATACACAGACGAGAAACCTGCAAAAATGGTTTCGCAAACTGAATCAAATATTATTTTCAATATTTCAGTCATATCTTTACAAAAATTTAATGAATCAATAAGAGTTGTAGAAAATTACTTAGGATTTGCATTATGCCTGGAAAGCTTTAACCTAAAGGTGTTTCATATTTTATCCTTGCGTGTTGAAAATACCCATGAACTACTTCAGCAGACTGGAATATGCAAAATATTGAATTTAATATCATCTCGTCTTTCCAGCTTAAAAAACCATTCTGGTCATTCTTTTTGAACCAAGCGTCTATTTCTCTACCCTTGCATACGATTTTGGTAAATCAGCAGTTCAAAGTAAGAAACTAATTGTTGGAGGTACAGAACAATCAAAAATATTATTAACAAACAAATGATATAAAATACAATGAATGATGAAACTGATGCTACATGAACTAAACTATATTTTTATAAAACAAGGATTTTGCCATTTATATTATTGAACGAGTCACCTCAGGTTCATCTTCATTGGGATCCCACCACTATGCACAAAAGAGCATTGGGACAAAACATATAAAAAAGAACAAGTAGGAACCATAATGAAAAAAGGGACTGCAGCGAATCAAGAGACCTGAAGAAAAATCCTGAATACGTAGCCAAGACTGAATTTTGTGTAAAACACTCATATTTTTAATGGATTTTATTTCCCGAATTTTCATTTAGACACTTTTTATTTTTCGTGAAAAACCAAAGTAAAAAATAGTAGCTAACATCAATAAGAAAAAAATTACGACCACGAATATATTTATAAAATCTAGTGTTCGAAGTACGCATTGCAAGAAGAAATAAAGTGAAATTATATTGGGTGGTCGGGCAGGCCACGTTCGCCAATCCAGAGGACTACGATTTCCGATCCATCTTTTCAGAAATTAATTATTTATTTATATATTTATATATAAACCATGATACCATCGTGGTGGCACCATATTTCACTGATAGGTTCCTCTATATTGTAATCTACTAAATTGCATAAGCTACTAAAGAAATGTCAGCCTGTCCTAAGTTTGAACTTGAACATGGGGATTGTTATACCGGGTGTCAACGAAATCGTTTAACAATGCACCACAAATGTTTTTTAAGGAGAAATTTAAAATTTTGGTTGAAGATATGGTTTATGAAAACTCAGATCTTCCACTAAAAAAGCAAATGAATATCACTTCTGGTTTGACCGGAAGTGAGCATGAGGCAAGAATTTCAAATACAACCCTGCATATATTTTTACATATCTGAATAGAGCTTGAAATCCCCTTTTTAACGGTATATCACAAGTTGCCATTTTTTAAGTGGCCGCGTAAAGGGCATTTATTCCAAATTCAATATGGCGGCATTTTTACATCACCAATCGAGTTTTTGTCAATCTGTCTATTAATATAGAAGACCAGATAGGGTTTCATGCAGATTTTTCTCACTGTTTGAAATTCTAGATAATTGTTATAAAATTGAAGCATTTTTAGTTTTTCCTTAAAATGTCAAAATGTATGTCAATTTTTCTCGCAATTTTGAATTGGACCCTGTACTACATATTTCAAATATATGGATAGAGCTTGAAATTCCCTTTTGAACGATGTATCACAAGTGGCCATTCTTCTTAAAGATGGCGTCGCGCCGCCATATTGAATTATGCCCTCTACAACGCCATTTATAAAAGACACTTGTTCAAAAGGGAATTTCGAGCTATATCTAAATATTTAAAAATATGTACAGAACCCTATTCAAAATCTGGAGAAAATTGTACGTAAATATTGACATTTTAAGGAAAAACTATAAATGCTTCAATTGAATATACAATTATTTAGAATTTCCAACAGTGAGAAAAATCTAAAAGAAAACCTATCTTGTCTCTTATATCAACAAACAGTTTGACAAGAAATCCATTGGAATAAATGCCCTCTACGCCGCCATTTTATAAAAAATGACAACCTGTGATACATCGCTGAAAAGGGAATTTCAAGCTCTATTCAAATATGCAAAAATATTTGCAGGGTTGTATTCGAAATTCCTGCCTCATGCTCACTTCCGGTCAAACCGGAAGTGATATTCATTTGTTTTTTAGTGGAAAATCTGAGTTTATATAAACCATATCTTCAGCAAAAATTTCAAATTTCTCCTTAAAAAAAATATTTGAATGGTGCGTTGTTAAACGATTTCGTTGACACAAGGTATTAACATTAAAGACAAACTATAAACAACGCGAGCAATCAACGAGAGCAACTTTCAACCTTAGGCAAGCAATGGTCAGCAGCTTTTATTATATAAATACGCTACCGAACCTTCAGTTCATCAGATTTTGTTCTCACTGATAACCAGCTCCCAGGTTAGCTATACAGCTGCCTCCGGGTTCTATCCGCTCCTAAAGTTAGCTATTTAGCTGCTTTAGGTTCTACTCCTTTATTCCTTACCAAACCTGATACCGGTTAGTCATTTGACTACAGCTAGGACTAGGGGTTTCACAACCACCGTAGTAAAGTCAAATCAAGAAGTTTGTCAGAGTTATGAGAAAGACAAATAGTGCTTAAATAGTCAGTTAAAAAGTTTAGTGAAATATTTTAGTGCTCTTAAGTAAATCCCAACTCTTAAGAAGAACTGAATCGGTGAGATTAAAAACAGTATAAGTCCAAAAATGTCATTTTGAGTAAATTGAAAAAAGTGATTTACGCCTAAAGGACGTCAGATACAGTTTTGGCATGCACAGAGCGATTATAGACCTTACTATACCCATCATTTCATATAAAAAAAACTGTGAAGAACTGCACTGTTATTCCACTCAACTATAAAGATTGGGCTAAAAATATGTGAAATTTTATATTTTAAACATTTTTCAAGTTAACACAACACTTTATTTGCTAAACTAAAGAAAAATAAACATTCTTGGCTAGCAAAAACATAGAACTAAAGGAACATGAACATTCTAAGATATGAAAGACATAAGAAAAGCACAACTGACTTTCAACTTTTTTTATAATCTGTCGTTTTCAGCTTCTTGGCTGGTTGTCTTCCACGATGTTATATGGTAGTAGAACTCTAGGTCTTCTCCAGTAATGTATTGCATGACTTTTTTTTATGTCATTAACTTTTTTATGTTTATTGGTACCGGTTCATGATAGGCCTGTTCTACTGGAAGAAGAGGACTTGTCTTATTTGGCTTTAGAAGTTTGAAACTTGAGGAAGCTAGGCCACCGATATATTGCCAAGTGGACAATGCGACGTCTGTATCTGACAAAAAATAAATGAACAGTACAAGTCGCTGACTTGTACTGTTTTTCTGCTCATCGCTGTCACGACTTTGCTTTCACATCGCAGCACGTCATGTATAGCATATGGTTTTTAGACTCATTCGATTCGGGAGGGAATTTTAAAATGATTGGCTATCCCAACTCAAAACGCCAAATTTTGGACTTATACTGTTTTTAATCTCACCGATTCAACTATAATTATAAGACGGTAAACACACCTCGGTTTGACAAAACATGCGCACCTTAGTAATCGAGTATAATAGAATCTCATTTTTCGACCAATAGTCATTGTTAAAGTTTTATCGTTAATACATTGTTATTGTTATAAACTAAACGTGCTTACTTTATCGTCTCTTCTTACCCAACGTAACTTGGCCCGGTCTACGCCAGTTACCCCCCGGGTACGCTAAGCAAGGCGTGTCCTCACGAATAGAACATACAGTGGTAGATTAAAGGAAGCGTTAAGACCCCGTCATTGTACTAATCGCGACGCGGCTCTTCTCTGAAAAGTTATTCTTTTTAAAAACGCGATAACCACCCGAACTATTCGTGACACGTGGTGGAGGTGTCTTAAGTTACAAAGAGAGAAAAACAATTAAATTATAATTTAAGAAAAAATCAAAACACGCGCCGGTAGTATTTCGCGCGGTTAAATTTTATTATTGGTCAATAAAACTAACATAGTTCAAAAAATTTTATTTAAAATATAGGGCAATTTTAAATTGCGTGCGTTCAAGCTACGTCTAGACGCCGGATTGCTCAAAGACTTCGTCCATTGCAGAATACAAGTCGCCATCTAGCGGGAGATGCAAAAAACTGCAAGTTAGTGAATTCAAGTACAGCCATCTAGGTCATACCTGGAACAAAGGAAAAAATAGTTAGCTACGTTTTAAAAACCTGCAAATTTTGGCGAAGGTGTAAGGATATACGTCCATATTTAGATTGTTAAGGTTTTATGTTTAAGACATTGTTATTGTTATAAACTAAACGTGATATTTCTTTACCGTCTCTTCTTACACAACGTAACTCGGCCCGGTCTGCCCAGTTACCCCCCGGACACGCTAAGTAAGGCATGTCGTTACGAATAGAACATACATTGGTAGATTAAGGGAAGTGTTAAGTCCCCGTCATTGTACTAATCGCGACGCGACTCTATTCTGAGAAGTTATTCTTTTTAAAAACGCGACAACGCCCAAAACTATTCGCGAAAATATTACCGAATAGTTATCTGTTTTCTTGATATTATGTTTATCTAAAGAGAGATTCAGATACTCTGGGCATCTAACTCCCATCGATAACGAATGGACCAAAGATTTGGTTACTGAAGTTCCCGAACACAGTTCCCAGCTGTAAGCGGATATTGAGAGTGCGATTGTGAAATTCAGTAAAAGTAATTCCTATAATCTGATATCTGCCGTTATGACGATTTAATTGCTCACTGAAGCACAACGTCGCTCTTTTGCCAAAAATTACAGTTTCTGTTAACATTTTTCATCATGACTTTCGGTAATTTCATCTAGCGGTCTGGATCGTCCTTTTACAGTTCATATAGTTATTGCATTTTTAGAGGTTTAATATTTTCTCGATCAAAAATATTTTTTCTAACTTATATTAAATTCGAGTGGGAGTTGTGTGGTGCATATTTTAGGATTTTCTCCCAGTTGCAGATAAACATTCAATTTATTCACGTCACGTCAACTGTGGCAGTTTTCAGTCGCCTTGAGCTTTTCTACGTTTTAACTTTAACAGGTTTAAGAAGCCTTTTATCAGCTTCGCGTACAGTAGATTTTTAATCTGTTTCTCGGGATGACAAACTTTTAATAAAACACAGAATTCTTCACAGTATCTTTGCTTATGCATAAGCCATCATGGCAAATATTTCCGAGCAAAAAGTAAGTTCAAGACCAGTTTATCTGTTTTTTGACACGTATGCATTATGGTGTGACATACTTCACGGGACTAAAATACAACTTTGTTATTTATAAGATAAAAATGATTTGAAATATATAAAAATTTGAGACTCTGAAGTTAACCTAAAGATAACCTAAGAAACTGATTGTAATAAAAAAATGTGTGCCAGCGCGGCGCCGCTTATATCGCCCTCCTCTAGATTTGTTCGAAATTTGCCCAAACTACTTTTTTCACTTGATAGTATAATTTCAAAAAGGTTATAAAATTCTTATTTTTCTCTACTAATTCCCAATTGAAAATCACATAACTTTTATTAGGAACCCTGAAATATATTATTAAATAGGCAAAACCTATTCCCTTCTCTTTTAGGCTTTCTACCACCACAGAAGTAAGTCTGGCGCAGAATTCCAGAGGCATAAGCTTACTCGCTTCGGCCTGATAATAAGTTCTATTGCCGCGCTGGTAGCTACGGATCTCAAAATATGGCGCTTCTAGAATCAAAACTTCTCGGAGTTAATCTGCCGGACTCGTTGGTTCTTCTGACTTTGGGTGGCCTTTAGGCAACGTTTCGGCAACTAGAAAACGAAAAATTCCAAAATTAATTTTCGTAACCTAAGAGGATTATATGCTTGTAAATGTTGTGCTCCAGAAAGCAAGTTTGTACTGCAGCAATGAAATACCCATATCGAGAGTATAACACATCTATTATTTTAGGATCTATCGACTCATTTTGATGAAATACGTTTTTAGGTTAAAATGTTTATTTCTGATACCATACCTTCAGACTTCAGATGCGACAACCACAGCTGACTTGACAATAATTGTTGGTTGCCTATTGAGGGATTCTCTAGGAATGTTGCAGGTGTACATGTTGCTCTAGCGATCTTCGTGCAGTTTTGATGTGTTTGCGGACCAAGCCAACAAGAAAAAACATAATTAATTGATATGCTGCCATCAGTATAATGTTAAACGACTGTCTTTCGCCTTCGCAAGATGATTTAGTGGTTGCTTTGTGTTCCCTAAATTTGGCAACAACGCCCGGGTTGTTCGCAGCTGGTTCCAACAGAGGCGCAGGCTCTTGGCTAAAGGTGCGTTTAGGTCTGAACTATTGCTCCGCGGATTTACGTTTTTAGCGGTTTTGATGTCAGGAGTTTAAAATGGCCCCCGGCCAGAATGAAGTGGTTTTTGTTTGTTTGGATATTGTGGATAATGGTTTTATTGTAGATTTTCTTTGACCTGCCAGTAATACATAATATCATACAGCCTTAGGTAAGTTTTATTGCTTATTGAAGATGTTATTAAATTTGGTGGGAACCATCTTGTTGTATTTTACTTGTTGCCGTAGTACAATGTAAAACTGGCCTATTGGCCAAATTTTTTTCTGGTCCTTTAACATTGAACTTGGCGTTCGAGGTGATCGGTCTTGACTTGACCTCGTTCTCTTCCTTGGTAAACCCTCCAAAGTGGAGGTAATGCGTAAGCCTGATAAAAAGTTTAAGAACAATACCTCTAACCCCTCAGAAACTTTGATTTATACGCGGCTAAGCTATTAATAAAATTATAATCCATAAAGTTGATATCTGAAAAGAGTTTAAAACAAAAATGTCTTAAAAATTATATTTAAAAATAGCCTAGCCCTAAGCAGTGGTCTTTATATATAGCCTAAAATTATAGTTCCCTTGTAATCTGCATTTCAATGGCTCCCGCTAATAGTTCGGGAGGCCACGACCAAGATTTTTCGACAATCGCGATCCGCAAACTTCTTTGTGGCTTCGGTAATTTTATTATTTTGATTCGAAAACTGGTATTTTCAGACATTTTGTGTGGTGTTTATGCCCTCAATTAATTTTTAAAGTTGTTATTAATTCGGACCCTAAAAACTCCTAGCAAACTGTATGCTTTTCGATATGCTATTAAATAATAGTGTAAATGATATGTTTTTGTGGATATCAGAAAAAAAATAGTGGTGCATGTACAGGGTCATTTTTTATATTTTCCCACCCCCCTTAACTTTTTTGTGCCACTGTTTAGAAAAAAGATGTAAATATAAAAGTTGTAGTGCTGGAGAAGTAGTTCTCAGAAAACATATTTTTGTCTATACAGGATGTTGCAAAAAGTGCGAAAAACAAAAAATATATATATTTTAAATGGGACACCCTGTATATTTCTCCTCAGGACGAAAGGTCTTTATTCTCCGATTACAAAAATATATAATTTGTCTACATTTGCTTAAGCCATTTCCAAGCTATTTGCCTTTAAAAGTTGACAAAGCATGAATTCAAATCAATCGAAGTAGCCTTGCTCGCCATTAAGAAAAATATGAAATGTGTCAAAATAGCCGTGAATGACAGTGACAAAAACAGCTATTATGTCAAATTATTGGCTCTATTTTTTATGAAGGTTCCCTAACTGGCGAAAGATATTTACAATTTTTAAATCAGGAAACAGAGATTCTCTTGGTATGCTTCCAATTCGCCAATCTGCTCAAATAATAGGCGGGGAACCATCCACTGGCCACCGAACAGCCCAGATCTAACTCCCTTAGATGCGTTTTTGTGGGGATATTTAAAAACAAAGTTTATGCTCAGAGAAGTGCCATTATTGAAGAGCTCAGGGTGAGAATTGTATACTATATAAACGACCTTAACCAGAACAATCCAATTTTTATTACCCATGCAACAAATAAATTAGAAAGTGACTTCCGAGATTGTATCAATAGTGGGCATATTCAACAATAATTGAAATACTGAAGTTTTTATTATCAAACATGTTAAGATACGAATTTGTATATAATAATAAAAAATTATTAAAACAATGATTTATTTTATTTAAATCAACTTTTAAAGTTAAATAGCTCAGAAATGGATTAAGCAAATGTAGACAAATTATATATTTTTGAAATCGGAGAACAAAGATCTTTCGTCCTGAGGAGAAATATACAGGGTGTTCCATTTAAAAAATATATATTTTTTTGTTTTTCACACTTTTTGCAACACCCTGTATAGACAAAAAAATGTTTTCTGAGAACTACTTCTCAAGCACTACAATTTTCCTATTTACATATTTTTTCTACACAGTGGCACAAAAAAGTTAAAGGGGGTGGGAAAATATAAAAAATGACCCTGTACATAGGGGAATTAAAATATAATAAAAATGACAAAAGAAAAAAAAACTTTTTTCTACGACCGTGCGTGAAATATACTTTCGCGCATCACTACTAATGCGTGAAGTACAATTTCACGCACCGGTGCGTGAAGTACAACGTATTCCTTATGGGATTTATTTCACGCATACTTCCATAAGAGCCCATGTACGCGCGGATCCAAAATGAACAGGTGGCTATGCTTGTCCTATTTTGATTGAAATTATGCGAGCTATGACAACTGTCATTAAAAAGAATAATTATTGTGTAATTACGTTGATCGTGCAAATATTGTTAGAAATTTCAAAACTATGGACTCAGATTCTGATCTGGAATTATGTGGTACTCCACCAGAAATAACAGCCGCAGCCAATATTGCAAGCGAATCCTTATAGCCGAGCAAATCCCTCAAAATTTACGAAGGTACTTATCAAAAATTTGTATCCTGGCAAAACCAAAATAAGGTAAATTCATTTTCCGAAAATTTACGGTCGTAGAAAAAGTATAGTGTGCAACACGTGCGTGAAGACTTTAATACACTCATGTGATATTGCGACCCTCGCCTTCGGCTCTGGCCGCAAACATCACATTCGTGTATAAAAGTTGACTTCACGCACTTGTTACACAATATACTATTTGCTATCTGTTTGAAAACTATTTCCTTTAGTTAATTATGGTGAGTTGATACTTGAAAAATCATTTTCAGAAAGATGAAACGGTGCGTTTTATTTTACGAGACTGCGTAATATGTAAAAATTTTGAGGAAGGGGCAACTTATGACTATTTATCTGAAATCAGGTGTATATGGTAGAAAGACGATTCTGCTTCACAAAAATGCTTAAATCAGATACATTAATCTGTGCACCCTGCTAATCAGACAAACTTTTGTTGACCATAATTGAGCAGGAAACATTGAAAATTTTGTTTAATGACTTTATTATTTGACACCAAAACCAAAAGCATTGTTTACACATTACAATGCCAAAAGACAAGGTTATCTCACTGTCGAACTGCAAAATAAACAGGTGACTGACTGGCGTTTGCGCGCAAGCGACAAATTCTACCAGCATCATCGGCCGTGAGACAGGTCCGAAAATTTTAAAAGTCACTTAAACGAATATGTTAAAAAATATTTCAATCGGACAGAGATAAATGTATAAGGTCCCATGTGTATACAACTTCCGGTTATTATATTACAAAAGTGCAACACCGCAGATGTCTGATATAAATTTTTTTATTACAATATGAACTTATATTAATTGATTTATCCAATAACCAGATGAATAGCAATTAATTTTTTGCAAAGCAGAAACGGCGCCCCATTAATATGCACCGTTTTCGGCAACTAGTTGATAAGGAAAAAATTCATGGTTTAATGTGTTTTATCCATTTTTTATGGTTTTAAACGGATAGCGATAACCAAGGGTTTTGGTCGTGACCTCCCGTACTATAAGCAAATAATAATCTAGAACACACATCTATTGAATAAACATATTTCCCAAATTCGTCATATATTCGATTTTTTGAAATACTAATTCCGTGAGATTCTGATGGTCCAGCTGCAGCGTGTTAGTCCCGCGAGCTCAAAGTTCGTGGTTCGATCCCCACAAGTCTACAAGACTTTTATTAATTAGGTATTTCCGAGGATGGTCGAGCGGTTCCGATGTTGGTCGAGATTCCGAGGATGGTCGACAGATTCCGAGGATGACCGAGGATGAGCGAGAGGTTCCGATGATGTTCGACATATTCCGAGGCTGACTGAGGATAGTCGAGAGCTCCGAGCGTCCTGTCAGCTGCCAACGGCCGCCCGCCAGCTGTCAAACGTCAATCGTCAAGTGTCACGCCTATAATCGTTTACGTGATCCTACTGCTCCTACTACCATCAATTGGCCTTGAAATGCTCCGGCCAATCAGATCACGCGATTCATAATCTCAGGTGCCACGCCTTAAATATGCATTAGCTCAAGTCGTCGAAAATATGGTATAGCCCAAGTCGAAGATGTTCAGCTGTCAGCTGTCAGGTGCTACGGCCTTAAATATAGCATAGCACATGTCGGCGCCGGCGGCGGCGTGGCAATTTGGGAACAAAAATGACCTAAATTGACCTTAGATTTTCTTATGGAGATTTACATGTAAAAATGACCGAAATTGCGAAATGACTACATTGCTTATCTACTTTTCTAATTCGCCCTTATAGGGAGAATCTTATTTTAGGCTAGAGAAGTTGACTTACCAGTTTGGTGTAGTAAATTAATTGACTGGATTTGTTGGATTTTGGTCTGAAGTCAAGATTTCTTTTGACAAAATTTTGAACGACAAGCCTCACGAGCACCCAATAAACTTAAACCTGCACGGACGTACCGTCATTTATTTGCTCTGAGACACCTCAATCAAACAAGTGTTAGTTCATAATCTTTTGATTTTGAATCGCCCTTAGTTATTTTAAACTGGTAGCTTCGTAGTACTTGGCATTATACTTCTGCAAACTAGGACGAACTAAGAGAGTTCCACGACGATTTTTTTTGACCCGACGTTTGTTTTAGTTCATACGACCCATTTGTATGCTACAAGGAGATTATACAACTAATTTTGGTCGAGACGGGTAGTTATATTTTAAATTATATCACGTCTTGTACGGAAGGAAAAACGTGTTTCGACAAAAACGAAACTGCGAAAGCTGTTGATGAAAAGCAACAAGCCTACACGCACTGGCAGTGAAGTCAAAGGCACGGGAGTGTCACGTATTTTATCTAGACAAGACGCCAATCCAAACGCATGGCTGACGAAACCAAGGTCAGGCTTTTAAAGTGTTGCAGTGGCTCTAAAGATATCTGATCTATAACAAGGGGGGTAAGTGACGACTTTTGAAATCGCGTATTTCAGGCTTGACTAGCAACTATGGCCTTACTTCAACTACACAGCTAAACAAATGTCCCTCAAACTAAAGCTCTACTTACCGCAAAGAATGCTAACAATATCAAGGTAGAAGTAACGTTGCATTACCATGATGATGAGCAAAGAGAAAAATAAATAATAGGCATTCGGAACGAACACTCTTTACAGATGTTGTTGTTGTTTTACTGAAAAGTGATTTATAATACCATTCCATTCATCTCCAAACTATGTAACGTGCTCTTAGACAACAACAACTGAAATATATCAAAATCAATAGCATGACACTGATTATCAATACGTCTACTTCAACCAAAGATCGTCAGCGAATATGTATAGGTCTTAGATCTGCTCAGACGCCTGGAGTGCTGCGTGATTCAAATGAGGCCTATGCGTCTTGTCAGCTACCTGGAGTTGATCTATGTTGTGGGTAGTCTGGAATACCGTAGGGCGGTGGGTGAGATATTCGTGTCATACAAGGAGAATATATTTTCAGTATTTGCCTTGTCTCATCGCACATCCAGCAGTCTGTCAGGTAGACACCATAATAAACCGTAACTCTCCCAAATTAATCAGGTTTCATGTATATCACGTGCACCACCCGATAACATGCTCTGGTGATTAAAAAAAATAATCGCAGCGCGAAAATACATGAAATTTATTTATATTTTATTTTATCTACATTTAACAATTATTATGGAGAATGTAAACTATGAGTCATTTTTAAAGGTTTTATTTGTTGTAAAACGCAAATTACTTAGTGTTATGAGGAACTCTAAATTACAAATAATCTCTATAGAAAAACTTATATATTATATATTATATATTTGTTTTCAATTTTGCTAATACCAAATAGGGTACTAATAACGCTGCATGGTTTCATTCAATTTTGTAACACCTTATGCATATAATATAATACAATCTATCAAAAGCCTAAAAAGACATATTGACTATGGAAGAGCTCATATATATCCTATCGCTTTATATTTTCGATGAGTCTTTGTTTTATTTCTAGTATAGTAAATGTGACACAAGCCTCTGAGTCAGACAAGTTAATTACTTGCTATTAAAAGCCATTAAAAGCGTATGTGGTGCTAGAAAACTCGTTATTTTCTCTAGAGCAGCTCCTCTTCAAATATGGAAAACAAAAGACCATATTGAATTACTTTTCTATGTGTTTATCCGCCTTTTTCTCATAGAATATTGAGATCTCCTTCGAAGTGGATTATATGAAAAATTTTCGGAAACCTAATATTTGGTAAATGTCGTAGCGTAGGCTTATCTAGGATCAAACATCGACCAAATTGAAATTGTTTGGCTCATTTCATATAACAGATCTGATGTGAACAATAGTGAATTTCTTTAAGAGGTTAAACTATTCGATCATCAAATTATTTGATCAGTAGTTTAGTTAAATGCCAATCAGTCGCGTAGCTACCGGGTGGGCCAGGGGGGGTAGGAACCCACGGCGCCAAGAGAAATTAGGCGCCGCCGCTCCGAATTTATAAATATGCTAATGCTAACAATGCTCATGCATGAGCTTAACTGAGTTTTTAAATTAATTAAATTATAATACAATTAAAGACCGAAATATGTATTAAACTTTTTACCCAACCAATATATTTTGTGTCAGGTATTTATTATTTATTCTACGTGGAATAAAAAGATATATCCCGGCTCGGCGGTACATGCAAATTTGTAAAAACGCTGCGTAAGACGGCATGCTATTTCAAAGACATACATTCCGAAAATTTCGGTCGTAAAAAAGTATGTGTTTTTTAGAGTTTCGTATTTAGGATGTACCATTAGCCAGACAAGTCTAAATAAATAGCCCTTGCAATACTAGAAAATGAATTTGTCTAAAAAATTAATTTTGATCAAATAATCGATCAATTTACGTCGAATAAAAAACGAAGAAAGACCAATGTTTAACTAATTAATTAAGGTTACAGATTTGTAGTTTACGTTTATTTTTAAATTTGTATGTACCTGTTGGTTGGTTGCCGTTTATATATTTTACATTCATATTCCTGCAAATAAAAAAAAACGTTTGCACTATGTGCGCATATCAGAAGTGAAACTTCTTAAACTTAAACGCCCTAGCCTCGGATTTGGTTAAAAAGTAGTTTTTTAAAATATATCAGGTAATTATCAAAAAGGCAAGACCTAAATGAAAAAAAACTGTTCTTCATAAAAGTTTTGCTTATGTCCGGACAAGGTAATAGAGCAAATCCCGTATTTTTATCTTGTAAACTAACAAAGATATCACAAGATATCACAAATTCATGAATTTAATATTCCTAAATAAAATTTTTTTAATATTTTTCTCTTAAAAGAGTCTATATGGCTAGTTATCATTAAATTACGATATCTTCTATTTGTAAAGTGGTTTTATTGATTTGTTCACTAGAATCAAACTTCTACCAACTAATTCTTTTGACAATTTATAGTAATTTTGAATTCCTACTGTATTTGGCTTCATTACA
>MU181914.1:471473-494049 GCA_016904865.1 Pissodes strobi
CCTTAGATCATTCCAGTTTGCTGAATTATAGTGCCAGATTTTGCGAGGCCATGGTGGATCCTTCTGTATGAGTGGCAATTCACAAACCGTTGTAATAAGTTCGTGGTCGGAAGTTCCTAATGGCGGACCAACTGTTACCGTATACTAGTCAGGATTGGTGGTTTGAAAAAGATCCAGGAGGGCGGCTGAGATTCGTTTTGGTTCGTCTGCAAGTTGAGTAAGCCCGTAGCTGATGGCAAATGCTTCAGCTTCTCTACCTTCGTTGTCGGTCTTGTTGTGATGTTTGAGCCAGTTGGTGTTGTGGGCATTGAACTCTCCCAGAACGGTTATTTCTGAACTGGGGTGATCGATTATTGATTCAAAAGTGGTAGCTAGTATTGTAAAAAAGCTTTAGACAACATGTAAACTTGGTTAATCCCTTGCCGGTGAACTTGAGCCGCATGGCGTCAAGGTTGTTCGGTTCGAGTGTTTCTTCACGGTGACACGAAACGTAGCTTCGGACTTATGGCTAAATCGGATATGTAAGTCATAACCAGGAGAGGGGTAGTTTACTGTTGTTGGTTTAGAACATACTTGTGTCTGTGTAAGGGATAGTATGTGTAGTTTATTTGCTTGTAGATGTTGGTGTACCGAATTTATATTTGTATTTAGGCTTCTTATGTTGCAGAAGTCTATTCTAAATTGGTTCGGTATCTTTGCTGTCTGTGAAATGCGGAATGAAGAGCTCCCAGGGCCACCCAGCGCCCGCAGATCCGAATGGCCTGGGAGTTTACCTCCGGAATATTTTGATCCTGGAAGCACTATCATGTCCATATATTCCTACTGCGGGACCTGGTACCACCAGCGCGGAAGCGGAACGTGATTCAGGAAAACCACTTAGCGCTTCCCAGTTCTGGTGGGATGGTCTATCACTAGACGCTGCGAGTAGGCGTATACATCTACCACCTAATGCCGCTTCCACTGGAAGCATCGGCCTCAGACTCATTCCTTTAGCGGTCCCTAGTCTGACAGGGGTAAAAATGGGGTTTGTTGGATCAATCCCCAGTGATCAGCACCAGACTTTGTACTTTGGTGTTCTCCAGCCTGGAGGAGGATAATGGGATTTGATGGGCCACATTGCCGTGGCAACTCGAAATGGCGGGGGCGTCACTCCCCGTAATCAAACTGCTATCAGTTTGACGCTCCTGCCTGCTAATACAAAGTAGCTCCTCTTGTCACAAACTGTCATTGATCAGCTCCAGGCTTTGTACTTCGATGTTCTCTAGCCTGGGGGAGGCGGTGGGATTTGAGAGGCCACATCTCGTGGCAACACGTCGATGGGCCACATCCCGTGGCAACTGCGTCTGATGAAGCTAAATCACTATTTTCTAGGTCTAGTCAATTCTCTCCATTAGGTTCTTGGAAATAACATTTTGAGGCAGAATTTTTCAATTTACATACGGTTTGTCAACTTTACTGACATAAAAAAAACCATTTGAAATAAATAACATAGGATCACCATGATGGTCTAACTGTTATGATAATCAAAACGACAAATTTTGGTAAATATACAGAAGTAATTTAAAAAAAGCCAATGTTAATTATGCTCGTAGAAAAAAATCTTGTAAGACATACGTGTGAAAAGTACGTTTAAGGATCACGTATGAATTGCGAAACTCGCTTCGCTCGTTCCGCAAATTTTCATTCTCATGCCTTAAACTAGTACTTTTCACACTTATATCATAAACAGCTGTTATATACATTTATCCTTATACGTTGTCTTCATATTTTGCCAAAATATTTTCTTCTTATTTAACAAAAGTTTGTGTACTCATTGAATAGTTTAAGAAATACTGATCATAGACGATCAGCATCAATAAAACTGCTATTAACAATAATTTCTTATTATGTTAGCTCTACACCCTTTGGATAGAAAAGCTTCGAAAGGAAGATTTAAAGATTAAGCCCTTAGAGAGTGTTCGAAAGTTTTATCGCACCGGCGATCTTCACTTTGCATCCTCAGCTCGCTTCACAGAAACTCGAAACAAATTTACCCTAAAAAAAGATGCAATTCCAACCTCTTGAGAAATATATGTTAACTGTTATTTATTGTTCATATGATGTATCATTGAAGAAAATACAAGCATTTAATGTTTATATATTTGTTTCCAGATTCTCCATGTGACAAGAGGGAACATGAGTAAAATTGTCCCAGATTTGTCTGAGCCAATTGAGGTGGCATCTACTTCAGCATCTGCGAAGCCTTCATAACTCCAGCTTTCAACACCTGTTAAGAGACCTCTTATAAATGTAGACACCAGCTAAAATCTCAAGTAAGTAGGTACAACAAATTTAATGACGTCCAGATATCTGAAATTTTAAACTGGGAACACTGAATAATTTATAAACTGTATAAAAATCAACAATGTACATAATTAAAGGCACACAGTTTCTATATGCCCTATTCAATGTTTATTTTTCGGCCAAATGAGGATTTTACAGTATAAAAATCAAGAGGTGTAAGACTTTTTTTGATTTGAAAATAAATGCTTTTGCAGGATACTAGGAATAAGGTTCTGGGCTTCTTTCAGGTTGATTCTATTTAAAAAGAAAATTAAAAATTTATGTTTGGAAATGGAAAAGCTATGTGGGTTACTGGTTTGTAGGAGTAGAACTATACAAGGTGTTTCATATTTTAATCGGAAAAAATCTGACAGAGGATAAAATTCATAAAAATAAAAAGAAAACTTGATATAAACTTGTATGTTTCAAAACTTTATTTTCGAGTTACAACATGTCAAAGTTTAAATAAAATTATAGTTATTAATTCACTGTTCAAAAACTCCTCGTAGTATCGTCTCCGAGGGCAACTTCTTTGGAAAGAAAAGAAAAGTTATGTAACGTAACTGCCGTCTTATAATTTTCAGACTTTTCAGATAAAGCATTTCAAAATACATTTTCTCTTTCTACATTTTTTCTCCATCTTGCTTACGTTTTGAGAAAAATTAAAAATTCTCTATCTGCATGCACCTGAAAAAATTAAGTTAATTCAATCAACAAATTTAAACAATAAATGAAGAGAACAGTTTCATTCAAATAATTCACTATAATTGCTTGAATTGATAAATAAAGAATGTTCTCTTATTTACTGTTTAACCCTTAATTTGGCAAACTTTTGTTTAACGACTTTTTTTACTATTGAAGCATATAAGTGGGACATTTTTTAGTCAAATAAGTACAATTTAGCGAAAAATAAAGTAATATGTCCAAGAGTTGAAAGATATTAATTGTATCTCATTGGATACATTATCAATTTCTTTAAAAAGTTCATGTACAATAATATGTATATTTTAGGACACATTACCAATTATATAAAACTATTCACATAAGTAAAGCAAAGGCATTTTATTTCACATTATGCTAAAAAATTTATAAAAACAAATTAACATAAAAGAACCTTCTTATAATAAATAGGACATAATGCTGGGATATCATAAAATTAAAATTTTTAACAACACAAACCTATTGAAAAACTATTAGTAGCTCAGATGGAAAGCCTGAAAACAGTTTCGGTTTTTCACTAAGCATAATCTGGTACCACATTTGATGCATATCCAATGCGTTTCTCCCGTTTTACAGAATCGACATCTACCTTTAGTTGAGTATTGTGGAAAGTGACCAACCCCATCTTCTCGGACGTCACTTGGTGGTCTTGGTATTACTGGTCTTATTATTTTCTTTTTTATAATATTAACAGTTTCCGTTGAGGGTCTTTTATTTGCAAGTCTTCCTTTCATTTTTAAAGATTTTGCAATATAGTATCTAAAATCTTTCAGACGCACTTCTTCCATATCACTTATTTCCGAAGACACAAATTTAAGTTCTCTTCGATATAGAAGCCACGAGTTATTTATACATAAATCGACCATTTGTGCAAAAATAGTCAAATACCAACGCCTTGTTTTTAGAGGAATTCTGTAGAGTGAGATTAACATGTCCATTAAATCTACACCACCCATGTGTGAATTATAATGTTTTACAATATTAGGGCAAGCTATTTCAGCCCTTTCCTTCTTGTTTTTGTTATATCGTGAGATAGTGGTCACTGGCTCGACAGACACGTATGTACTTACAAGCGTAACGGCCTTGTTGTCATACCATTACCACAATTAATTTTGTTGGTGTTGTCACTCTTTATGCAAAATGAACCTCGTCCCTTTTTTGCTAAAACCTTGTCATTGTCAAGAAGGCAGTTTTGGAGACGATTTGATCTTATTGTTCCAAGTGACAAAATTCCATAATTATTGCGTAAGGTATACAGTAAATCCAGTGAAGAAAAAAAGTTATCAAAATAAACTGCCGAGCAAGCCGGGTATTTTATAGTCTTGCATAGACTAAGTACAATTTTAGCTCCCAATCCCAAAGCTATTTCCTCTTTTGTGAACTCATGGTATTCTCTAAACGTGCCTTCGCCACCATACAGAATAAAATCATAAACAATACCTGAAACACCAGCCCTTACAAAAATTTTAAAACCCCATTTTTTAGGCTTAGATTTTATGTACTGCCTTTTCGATCCTGCCTTTTTGCCTTTATATGGCACCATCATTTCGTCAATAGACTGCTTCTTTTCTTCTTCGACCGCCATGCAATTCTTCCTTATTATCTCTACAACGGGTCTAATTTTAAAATATGGGTCATCGTTTTGATTAGCATTGTTCACAAAATGAATGTATCTTCGTATTTGCTGATATCTTTTCAGTGGCATTACTTCTGCGATTTCATCATATCTATACTTTTGACTCCAATAATCGATGTAGGATGGCATATCAACTATTCCCATCAATATCTGGATAGCTAGGAAATCCCTCATTTCATCAACGGAGAAAAAAATAGATTTTCCTGATTCTTGAACTGAATATAAATTCGTATTGTCAACAATTAGTCTGATCAAATCTTCCGAAAAAAACATGTTAAAATATTCAAGCGGCGATTTTATCTCACAAGGAATGGCGAAGCTATCAACGGGTATATCAACAGGAAAACTGAATTTTTCATTTGTCCAATTGTAATCAATGTCAAGCCTCCTTTTTGTCTTCGTTTCTTTTAAAGAGACCTTTGGGTTGCTTGTCTTTTTGACTGAATTATCCTTGGTCTGTAATCTGGTCTTTAGGGGAGTGAAAAACGATGTCGCAGGCGTTAAAACCGGCAGAGAGCTGTTTTTTACTGGAGTTTTATGATAAGGCAGAATTCTATTATTGCTGACATTACAATTGTGACCTTCAGAAGCTTCACCACTATCTGACACCCCATCAATGATTTCATGCAATTGTTTTGCTAACGATTCAGGAAGAGAGGGAGCCTCGGAAGAATCAGAATCCGATTGTGCATCAAACGGTTTTGAAAAAATATGTTCTTCATCCTCACTCGAATCGCTTGCATCTGAGGTACTAGGTGGTAAAAGGGCCATAATTTTGTCTTTACGCGTATACGCCATTGCAGGAATTACTTCTGAAACAATATAGGCACTAAAGAGGTAAGTACACGTAAATTTCTGACTGAAACTTAATACAAATAATTATACTGAGTTTTTGGCAATGTGTATTACATGATACATAATAGAAAGATTTTATTTTCTTTAAAAGTTGATAATGTGTACTATAGGATACATAGCAAAATAACCATATTCTGTAGACAAATTGGCATGGTAGATTATAGGATACAATAAAAACAAATGCATCGTACTGACGAAGCCAGATATTGGAATGATATAAATATCATTTTACGAAGTAAATACACTACTTAAAAATAACGTCTAACTGTTTTTTTAATAAAAAAATATGTTTTTATACAAAATAAATAAGGAAAACTTACCATATATCTAGTTCACAGGTTGCCGCTAGCTGACTAGTCTAAACTGTCATGTTATAATTCTGGTGACGAGTGTTAGATGGCACTGGTATTACTAGGTCTAGTTAAAAAAAACCTTTGAGAAGCCCACTATGCATATGCAAAATCCGAAATATTTACTTGTAATATAAAAACGCACTTTCAAATTTGTAGTATCTTATAGGATACAGTGTCAAATTAAGGGTTAAATTGAACGACTGAATTAACCCAATTCTCTATATTTCTTGACAAGTAAGCAAGATAGAGAAAAAAAGAGAAAAGGTTTAAAACGCTTAATTCAAGGAAATGTGAAACTTACAAAAAAGCAGTGGCGCAATAATTTGCCCTCTGTGACGCCACCGAAATAAGTATGGAAAATCTGTTTGGGTCAAAAGATACCTTTTATTATGACAAACAAGTTTAGCGAAAATCGGCCCAGGGGTTTTGAACTGTGAATAAAAAAGTATACATTTTATTGAACTTCAACACGTATCTCGGAAACGAAGCTGTAAGTCATACGGTTAAGTTTATCAAATTTAGTGTTATTGTTGAATGAAAGAAAATAGTGTGACACTTTTGGCTTATGAAGTATTTGCTGACAAATATGATTAATTTCATGACATATTCTTGGTTGGCTTACCATGTATATTTATCTTCTAAATAAACTGCCGTTCATAACTTTCGAACACTCAAAATTCGTGGCACGATTTTAACAATCAATATCTTAACTAATAATTGATGGAATTAAATGCGGTTTTCGAAGCAATAAAGTTCAATGCTTTACAAAGCAGCTGACTTGTACTAAATACCTAAAATGATCCATATGCAAATTATACAGGGTTATTCGCAATTGCCTCACAAAATTCAAAATATTCACATCTCTCCCAAATATGCAGAAGTAATTTTTTTATCGGTTTGATGATAGCACACTAGTCATTGGCTCCATACCTCGGGACATTTTCGAGATTTTTCATTTATCGATGGGGTTTAAAAAATTGCTTAAATATCTTGAAAATCGGTATATTGGAAAGTTTGCCTTAATTTGAAGCTTCTTTTGTTTTTTTTTTAATATTTAAATAAAATCAGGGCCATCTCATATTAAAGTAAATATTTTTTTTCTCAAAATTAAGCTTGCTAATGTACAGGGTGTCCCACATTCGAGCCTCATCATCGAGGCAAAGTTGCGCAGTTTGATGCTGATCAAAATGCTACATGCCGAATACTTCCGCAGATTTTGGAAAAAACCGAATATTCGCGAATTAATTTTTATTTTTTATGACTCTATTTGAATAGATAGGTATAACAAAATAAATTTCAAATTTTCAATGCTACTTTTTCTGTTCTTCAAGATGGTGTCATCAGATTTTCAAGACGACGACGTTTCGTCTTTGAGCTGCCATCATCATCTTTGGTTTTTTAAATACGGCCCTGGTTTTTTTATTACGGATTTTAAGAGGTCCTAAGGTCACAAAACCAATGATGTATCGTACTTATTCGAAAAATTCATATTAGTGACATTTTCCATAATTCATGTGTTAGAGAGAGACAGAAAATAGATTTTTACTGTCAGTTTACTTTTACGTTGTTAATGCTTAAAAAAAAGTTTTTGTTTTTAATCCTATTAAAAGTCTATTTTCTGTCTCTCTCTAGCACATGAATTCTTATGGAAAATGTCACTAATATGAATTTTTCGAATAAGTGCGATACATCATTGGTTTTGGTACCCTAGGACCTCTTAAAATCCGTAATAAAAAATCCAGGGCCGTATTTAAAAAAACAAATGATGGCAGCTCAAAGAAGAAACGTCGTCTTGAAAATCTGATAATACCATCTTGAAGAACAGAAAAGGTAGCAGTGAAAATTTGAAATTTATTTTGTTATATCTATTCAAATAGAGTCGTAAAAAAATAAAAATTAAATCGCGAATATTCGGTTTTTTTCCAAAATCTTCGGAAGTATTCGGAATTTTTAAACTTGTAATGTGCATTTTGATCAGCATCAAACTGCGCAACTTTGCTTCCATTTAACCGACCTCGTATCTCTTCTAGTTTCCGAGATCCCAATGATGAGGCTGAATTTGGAACACCCTGTACATTATAATAGCCTAATTTTGAGAAAAAAATTATTTACTGTAATATGAGATGGCCCTGATATTTAAATAATAAAAAAAAAACAAAAGAGGCTTAAAATTAAGGCAAACTTTCCAGTATACCGATTTTAAAGATATTTAAGCAATTTTTTTAAACGCTATCGACAAATAAAAAATCTCGAAAACGTCCCGAGGTATGGAACCAATGACTACTGTCCTATCATCAAACCGATGAAAAAATTACTTCTGCATATTTGGGAGAGATGCGAATATTTTCAATTTTGTGATGGATTGCGAATAACCCTGTATAATTTGAATATGGATCTTTTTAGGTATTTAGTACAAGTCAGCTGATTTGTGAAGCATTGGACTTTTTTATTACGAAAACCGCATTTAATTCCATCAATTATTAGTTAAGATATTGATTATTAAAATCGGACCACGAATTTTGAATGTTCGAAAGTTATGAACGACAGTTTATATATTTAAACAACGAGAGAATCGTCTCACATTTTTCTTCTTCCAGGTTTAGGAAAGCGTACCAGTTTGTTGTCATACATAAAAGTACATGTAGCATTTGATTTAACTCCAAGGCAAGATCTTCTCACAAAATAGCCAGTCAGCTGCGAAAAACTGCCAAAAAAACTGAACTTGAGTTGAACCAGTTTGATGAAAGGAGTAAAAAAAATTAAATTATATTATATTAATATTGTTATGCTGCATTGTTACATATTTATTATACTTTCATACGGCATGAATAAACCATGAATCTGCTGTATTTTTATTATTTTTTCACAACAGCTTTGTCAATAATAGACATATTTAGACCATTAGGCATATTTTGAATCTGAATATTTAAAGAATTATTAATGCAAAACATTCTTTGTTCAGCAATTGTTCGATATGCTCTAAATTTTGATAGACGCATGTCTGACAAAATGAAGACCACATCGAGCAAAGAGTGAGAAATCTGTTTGCTCGATTGTGGTCAAAATTTAAATCATATCGAACAATCAGAATAAAATAAAGAAGACACCCATTGTATTCCATGCACAAATTTTTAAACCAAAAGGACCTCCTAAAGTAGCGTACGTAACAGAGCTTTTTCGACCCAAGCAACCATCAGTAATACCTCAAAAAGTGGAATTTATAAGTTGTCATGCAATTCTTGCGAAAGCACGCATCGGAGGAACTTGTAGACCACTCAAAGTCCGTATCAGCGAACACATAAATAGGAATAACTATGCTTTTGGAGAACGTTTGCGAAATCATAACTATAGCTTCAGTATCCTATATTCAATTTTACAATGAGAGCGGACCTTATTCCGTCATCTCATGACTTTCCTCAAATGTTTCAGTACTCATACTTCTTTCTGATGTACCTAAACTTTATCCACATATTGATTAGTCCTATTGTTGGCTGATATATGTTTGCGCTCTCTAGCTAAACATTATGTTCATCTTCATAATTGCTTAATTAACACACTATTTTCGTCGAAATTATTTTGTTTATTACTATCACATTTCATTGATTCACAATTTGAAGTTGTTTTATCAATTTTTTGGTGTTCCCATTTAGTATTTTGCTTTCTAATTTCTTCAAATCTAGACATTTTATACCCTCCAATATATTTAGTTTTCTTTTATGCATTTCTTTACATGACTTACTGGACATTCAATAATAATATTACAAAAACATCATTTTGTGGGTTGCCACGTATCAATAAAATCCATGCACATAACAAGTTTAGTTGGAAAACTTAAGCAAGTCCAATTTGTTTAGCCTTTTAAATTTGCTTTATATTATAATCAGTAAATTAAATTGAGTAGTGCTGCTCTATTTCAAAATATAAAGTTTAAAAGGGCCATTAACTAAAATTAATTTAAATAAATGCTTCCTGCTGCCTTGCAGTTAACTAAACTAACATGGCACCTCATTAAAACTTCGCTATTTTAAACAACTTTCTAGGAACAACTTGTATTTTCTTCAGTGCTGTTTTAGTTTGTACCATATGCAAGAACTTTCTAGCTACCGGTCTTAATTATTATAGCTATGTATATCACTTGCAAAATGTAGCCTTCGAGAAACATTTCGTAAGATATAAGAAACACCTATTATATTATTAAAATTTTGAAATATATCTGCAAGCTAGAAATTTAACATACAATGGAGAAATTTCAAACAAGCCGGGCTTGTACCCTTGATGATATTTCCGTAATAAATATAGCCGTGTTGTTGGGAAATGTGTAAGGGAAAGCAGGAATATTAATAAAATGATTTACAGCCGTGCAACATTTTCAGGAATAACTGAAAACGGTATATCTGCTGAAATGCGCTCACCTAATTAAAAAGGTATTATTAACTTTTTCATTCAGGATGTACATGACCCATGAAATATTGCAGGTAAATACTACACAGTAAACCCTATAACTTGGTCCTTGTGGACATATTTGCAAAACCGTTCCGGTGTGGTTATTTCTTGGATGAAACAAACATGCACTGTTAATGTAAGTTGTACAAAATAAGTATTTTAGGAGGGACTAATAGGCTTGCATATTCTGAAGATCGCCATCTTTTTTTACCTTTTATTGGTAAGTAAATTGGCAGCTTCGTATCTGCATTCCGCTTATCTTATTAAATCAGCAATGGAATAATTTTCATAAGTCCAAGAAATAACCCCCCCCCCATAATCTTAATTGTACTTCTAGGTCTTCTAGTACCAGTTAGAAAAAAGAAAATTAATTTTTTATGTATATATTATTTCAGTTAAAATTGTTTTGTGCATAAAAAGTCAATTTAAGTTGTCTCAGTAAGTGCTTAAAATTGGTAGTTATCTCCGTAGGCAAATTATTTTTTTGGGCATAATGCAACTATTGCCATATTTAAAAGCTATAAATATTTAAATAATCTCACAACTTTTAGTACTACATAACTTAATACAAAAGGAGAAAATTGTAATAAATTTTAAAGGGGAGAGAAATCGTCAACGCAAAAAAATAAAATAAAATCGCCGCAAACGCTTTATGAATAAACTTACTGATGACATGGCTAAAAAATAAATTATTTGAAAGAAAGATAGTTTTAATCAGCAAGTTGTAGAAACCTCTAATATTGTTAAAAAAAAAACAATTCAAAAACATAAGACATATAATTTATAAATAGCACTTAATCATCTTTTGACTATTCCAGTAATTCATACTGTTATAAGAAAAAAATCGGAATGTGTTTAAGTTCACATGACAGAAGCGAAAACTTCATCAGGACGAGATTAATATTAAGAAATTAAAGAAATAAAAAAAAAAGTGTCTTTGAGGCGGCGAGTATCGATTCCAGTACCTCTCGAATGCTAAGCGAGTGCTCCAGCATATGAGTTACGGCGCTGCTGATAGAAATATGTGAATCAAAACTGAATATAAGTAGATATATAGGCCAGCATAACACATATTTTTTGTAAAATAAAAGGCAAATCATTATTCGAATTAATATTTCACAGAGATTGGCAAAATGCTACTTTAAATGCGTTATATGCCAAACTCAAAATAGCGAAAAGTTAAGATTCAACAGAACTGTATGAAAGACATCATTATTTGTAAATTGGTCTTTTAACAGTTTTCGGCTTAGATTCTTGTCTAGTGGTTAGCTTTTCTATTGAAATAAATTAAAAAATTAAAAAAAAAATTTTCTTGATGATGTTTTTACATTTTCCATTTTCTCGACATTTTCGAATCAAAGAAGCGAGTTTTTTTCGATCCTTGCTGCTTTTCCGGTAGTGATGAGCAAAGCAAGACCAAGACCAAGACTTGCATAGTCTTGGTCTATCTCTTGCACATAGAGTCTTGGTCTTGGTCTTGCAAAGTAATGTGCTATCTTGGTTGTGATCTTGGTCTTGCAGGTCTTGATTTTAAACAAGGCGTAAAATTAAAAAAAAAAATAAATAAGACAAAGCAATAAAATAATATGAGTCTGTTTAGAATTTGATTTCCGTATGTTCCCTTTTTACAGTTGGGTAACTAAAAATCTGAAATTTTTGAAAACACAAAAATCTAACTATCGAACATTTACCAATACCGCACCAATTATTATCTACGAATTAAAAATCGAATTAATTATTGATACGTGCGTAAAATAAAAGATAAAAAGCTGCACACTTGCGACTGCTTTACTTTGATCCTCACCACCGTCAAAGCAAAAAGGGGAGCAATTTGCGGCTTCCGGCTATTCCGAACAGGCATTTTCGGCGAATTTTATTTTTATTAAAGAAAACGGCAACTAATTTACAATTTACAGTCCACCTTACCTATTAAATTTAATCTAATATGCAAACAATCTAAATTTAAAAAAGTAATAGAGAAGTAAAATATTATTACAAGTAATCCAATGATATTTTCAGACAGTTGCAAGACTCTTGCCAAAGTCTAAGCATTGCAGGACAGGGTATTGGTAGGTATTGGTCTTGTTCTTGCATACACAGTCTTGGTGTTGGCCTTGCTTTTTTTTTGCAAGACCAAGGCTGCAAGACCAAGACCAGTCTCGCTCATTACTATTTGTCGGTGCTAGGATGACCTAAATTGAAAAAAACATACATGCCCAAAATACGCTGGCCATTTTCCGATTCCCGGTAATTTCAATAAGGTCGAAATAGCGTTAAAAAGAATGTGTCCAGAAAATTTCTTCAAAATTAATTGATTTCTTCGACTGTTATCGTATATCGAGGCAAAATTTAAAAAAATGGTACATTTAACGTAATAACTAGGAAGGGGAGAATCGGATCGCCAAAAAGAGTTGACAGTCGATGGCCCACAAGTATATATTGCCTGGAAACGCGCCAAACTACAAATTTCCGCCCGCAGCCTATTTGGCGAAAATGCTAAATATTTACAAATTATCCAAATAAGCGTTAAATAGGCGAACGAAGACAACTTTGACTATTACATGCGTATGAGTATATAGATTTACATGCTTTTGCATAGACAGCTTATTATGAGAGACATTACTGCCAATAGAGAGCAGAAGGCCTTCGTTTTTACCATTCACTGTTCCATATACTCACAAGAACGTTTCAAGAACACACAATTTGGATCTTACATAAACCTGTACGCTCAACAATTAGTATTATTTTATATGAGTACATGGCAAAATCTGTACAGTATGACGAACAATGAGAAAATACTGAAAGGGAGAAATTAAAAGATGGTTTAAATAAACACTAAGAAAAAGCTGAAAATGCATACATTACGAAACAATATATAAAGGATATGGAAAAAATATCAACTTCAAACTTTTCTTACATTTGCAACAATATATAAATCTGTACGCTCAAAAATCAGTATTTTATATAAATACATGGCAAAATCTGTACAGTATGATAAATAAAGAGAAAAGATAGAAAGGGGGAAATTGGAAGATAGTTTCAGCAACCACCAAGCTGAAAGTGCATAAATTGCGAAAAAAATTATATAAAGGAAATGGAGGAAAATATGAGCTTCAAATTTTTCTTGCATTTGCAGCAGTGCTTTCCGAAATTAAGCCATAGTAAAGTATATGCATATGTGTCTTTATATAAAAATACTTCGGAAGTATAATCTTGTGCTCACTTCTACAATAGTATTGATAATATTTAATGTGTGTGTGATTAAAAACACTACTGGTGGCAAAGCTATTTAAGTAGGGTTCAGTTTGGCTTCCTCCTAATTTTAGATATTAAGCATGGAATGATTTATTCCCATGCTTATTGTAGTCAGATCAAATACTCTCATATTGTTACAATACCTATTCAATTAATGCAAAATTCCACCATTGTGATATTGAACCTTCTTATTGTTTTGGTGCCATATCAGGTCCTCCTGTTGTTCGCAATCACCTCGGCGAGCTACACTACGAATTCCGGTCCCTCTCGAAGATTCCTTAACCACGAGGTCTGAAGAATACGGTAGCGATCACCCCTGAGTATGTGACCTAGATAGGACAGCTTTCGGTATTTAACTGTTATTACTAGCTCTGGCGGGGTTTAAATTTAAATTATTATCGCAGAAGAGCGATGTCATTTTCTAAAAGTTTGCGCAAGCTAACTCAATTCTGCATTTGACTATTTATCTAGGTCAAGATGTTCTGTAGTATAGCAACCGAGATATTTGAAATAAGGAACCCTTTCGATGTTTTTACCACTTATTTGCAGTGCAGCATCATTATATGGCTAATGGCTGAAAACCATATATTTAGTTTTAGTGATAGGCATAGGTTCTTAATAATGCGTTTGTCTCTGTCATCCACTCCAGTATTCCTCAATATGTGTATGAGTTTTTCATGTTGTGTCCTGTAGAATGATTTTTCATAGTCTATAAAACATACGAAGATGTCTTTACGTTGGTCGCGGCATTTCATATTCCCTTTTGGATCTCTCACGACAATAATGCGATGAAGCCCTAGGAATCATATTGATATGCTCTTATACCAGATTTGTGCCTTCCTCTGACGGGACTTTTTTGTATATTCTCCATGTATACTAGTTTTTTTTTTGTATTTGAGAAGGTCTTATGTTTATACGCAGCGTAGAACGTCTTCTGACTTATACTGATTGTACCGCAATAAAACGGTTTACATACCTGAACTTTGTCATTGTTTATTATGAAAAAATATTTAAAGGCATATACTTTTCTTGGATTATTCACTGACTTTTCTAGCGCATTTATATAAATACTTTTATTGATACAGTCTTTATTTGATTTTATTCCCATCGCAGGAACTATTTTTTTTTTCAGACTGAAATGAATTCTTTTGCTCTGTCATAGTTCTCTTTTCGAACTACAAGCCCATTTTTTGGTATTTCTTTGTCTGACTCGAGATAATTTCTTTCTGTTTTGATTTACTTCTTCGCATTGGTTTTCTGTATCATCATTTGTTTCTGCTTCAACCTGGGTATTTTCCATTGTTTCTTCCAAATTTTCATTACCTCTGGCGTTTTTATAAACTATCGAATCTGTTTCCGTTTGCTCAACATCCATGCTGATATCCTTTTTCGTTGTCTGCTTCAGTTTGAGAAGATACTGGATTTGTTTCTGCCTGATGAAAAAAGCCGATATCATTTGTTTGTTCCTCAATCTGACCATTTTCCACAGTTTCTTCCAAATTTAAAAAACTAGAACATAACCTATAGAACTAAGTATTATGGTTACCGTCGGCGTCGCGCTGGCGTTGCGTCAATTTTAACAACGGTGTAAGTTACGACATAGAACTTTGAGCCTCTAAGATTTAACAACACTTTATTACACAAAGTTTTATGTGCCACATACAACCTTGATATACAATTGGTTTATTAAATTTGTAATTGCAAGGGTTTATTATTTTACTACAACTTTGTTTCTTTAACAAATAAAATAAACCAAATTAAATAAGGTTGTATGTGCCACATGCACCTTTGTTGTGCTAGCAAATTTAGTTATGTATTCAATAACAAAATGGTATGTTGTAACATAAAACTCTGATGCATTTGGCTTATGAAAGAGTCATTAAATCAAGTTCTATGTTGGTATCATAGACCTTTGTAATGACAAGTTGCTTTCCACGTGAACATAGTACTTTGTAATGTTGTAAATTTTGAGGTTTCTTTAACTGATATAACTATAAAACCAAGGCCTATGTTTAGCTCAAACAACATCCGTCTTTATAATACTAGTAAACTAGGAGTTAACTAATACACTTTTGTAACATACACCCTTGTAATATTGGGGGAGCGACTTATCAACCTGTAATCACTGCATTTTTTTGTACGTTTTTTTTAAGTAATGTCATAAACACGGACTTTCAAGAAAGCTACAAGATTAAAGTTTTTTTTGAAATGCTCATAATTGGACAGAAAGAAAACACTTTTAATTTTATTTTAAAAGATACTTAAAAAGTGATATCTTATATTTAGCTCCAGATATCAAGTAGAAAGTTTTACAAACAAAAACTTGCTTTATTGTTAACGTAACGTGCAAGAAAGATCTAAATTTTTGATGATATTTTTTTAACAACATCTCTCAGTCATAGTAATTGCTATAATACTACTATTTTGGAAGCATGACGAAATTTATCCATTTTATATAGTTTTATTTCTGACAAAATTCAATAAAAGTTAGTATGAAATAAGCAATATTTTTAAGTTTTTCGTTTGAACGAAAACTTCATATTTCAATATTGCAGTCGTATTTTTTGTAAAGGTGAAGTTTTGTAGGAAGTAATTTTAAACAATGTGGGCAATCTAAAGAGAAAGTATTTCGATTAGATATTACAAAATACCTCGAAGAAGATCACATAAAGTAGTTATCGAATTAGTCTTTTTAAATTAGGAATACGTGAAAACCGTATGAGGGTTTAATAACCGAGTGTAGACAGCTTTGGGCTCTACATGCGTAAACAGTACCTACGCATGTAAAGCCTAGACACGCCGCTCATCTTCATCACCCCTACGTAGGGTGCTGAAGGTGTCAAAAGAAGTTGTCTTTTCAAAAAAAAAATCCGTATTTTGTACCATGAAAGCTTACTTTAGAAAATTAACAACGAATTTATTTAAATAACTTAATGTCAATAAAAGCTCTGAGCGGACAAAACTAGATGCTATTTATTTCCCTTTTAATACAGTCATAGCCAAGCTTATTTGAAAATCCGTTTACGTAAGGAAAAATAATAAGCTCATATTTATGTAGTATGTAAATAAAAGATATTTTTCATGGAATTTACATGAAGAGCCTATGATTAAATAAGTTATGCTGAAAGCTTTCTTGGATCTCGAAATATGGCAACATTTTTATTAGAAGGGTAAAAGAGGAATATTTTAATGAAGAAAAATTGTTTTATTAGTCTGTTTTTTTTTTTGGAAAAAGCCTGTTCTTTTAACACCTTTGAAATATTTTGGGATATCTTGTTCTTAATGAGACTGATATTTTATTTGTAATTTTTCCGCATTTAGCGATCAAGGTGTTTTTAATCATGAAAGGTAAAGCACCTTAGTGAAGAGTATGATTCTAATTACTATAGTGCCCTATCTTTTGAAGGTCTTGCGAACAAGTTAGTACAGCAGGCAGTGATTTTTTTAGGCATTTATTTTTCCAGTAGGCGTATATCCCTTTGTTTCTTTTGTTGGTGAGTCAAATCATGAATTTTTGAGTCTGGCAAAAATTTTTCCGATGGGTGCCAAAATAAGAAAATTGAGTCGACTTATTTCCCTCGTTATAAATCTTACTATAAAGTAGATCAGGCAACTTACGAAAAAAGCAATAATCTGACATCTGACAAATTTTCAGAAGTGCCAAGAAAAGATAAATAAAAAAATCTGTTTCTCACCTGCCGATGCCGGGCGCATTTGCCAAGCTTACAGGGTAGGCAGACTGTTTTTTTTTTCTTTTCTACTTAACTCTAGTATACCCTTACTACTCAATTAATCAACATCTTCGCACCGCACCGCTCGTCGTGTACCATAGGATCTTCATTTAGTGTGAGTGCTACTACCATAAAAGAGAGAAAAAAAACCACATAAAAACCATTTAGATCAGTGGAAAAAAAGGGCAGCGCATTTGTTTTTCAGATGTATTTTCCACCTCAATCAATCGGATACCCTGAAAAATTCTGTAGAGGTTTGCTAACTGCGAAATTAAGTGTCAAAAAGATCATTGCCTCCCAGGCTAAGTCATATGCCTACGTCTTTGAATAAAGCGTTGAGAGATGCGATTAGAGCCTACAACTAGCGCTACAGCTACAGCTTCCGCCATCTGGCACCCGGCACCCGGATCCGTTGACTTCCATGTCTTCGTGATTCAACCAGTGGTTTCTAATTCCGCTGATAGTCTAGGGGTCTGCTTGGTTAGCCTTCACTTCTGCAACCCGGGTTCAAATCCCGTCGTTTTATTTTTTATTTTTTATAAGATTATATTTCTAAACAGTTTTTTTTCCTAATTTTGCGTATGTCTTGGGTTAGTTTTGGTTAGCACTTCGTTAGTTTCCTTTTCTTGAGCGCCCGTAGTGAGTGAAACGAGCAGAGAGCCATGCGAAAATCGTAATAAGTGCCCGTAATTTGTCAGCACTTTCTACGATATATTTCGCTTCATCTAATTAGAAACCAGGATATAATTAACAAGAGCCGTATTATAGTGGATATACATTATTTTATACAAAATTACAATTTATTTATCATTAATTTTTCATTTATAATAGTGATAATTATTGTTGCAGGTTAAGTTACGTGATCCTGGAGGGTGTTCCATCAGAGTTACGAGGTACTACCAGCTTAAAAACGTTAAGCAGCCGAACGAAATTACTTGGTGAGCTAGCTAAAAAATAAAGATATTGACAAAGAAAAACCCTTAAAAAGCAGAAATATTAGCAACGTTTCAGAGAATTCAATATTGGATGCTTCGATTCATATTTTTGTTAAACCTTAAACTCTTGAAGACGTCGAAGACATTATCAAAAACGTCGAAATAGTTTCCAAGACGATGCCAGGTTTGATGATTTTGATGCCTTTAGCAGCAGTTCAAATCAAGCAAATGATATGAAAGGAAGCACAAAATATTGGATTTTGTTTCCGGGCAGCGATATCCCCATTTCCGAACCAGAATTTGAAATTAGTGTTACACATTTCCAAATTGGAGAAGAACATGTCAGTTCACTTTAACAAAGTGACCAAGCTCCTTCCAGGGCGGTAAAGCAATATTTTCAGGGATTTCACGATACAGACACGTCATCGACTAGAGAAGCTAGGCAATATTCTCAAAAGGCTTCACATAATTCTAATAATGATGAAGACAAGCAAACGACACCTAATTCTCACAAGAGAGGACATTCTTGGAGTACTGCAACATTTCTGATAGTAATGATAATATGGACTCAGATAGGGAAGAAGAGCAATACTCTCCAGAGTCTCAAATAAGTGATTCCAGTGATGATGATAAGCTAACGGCATCCGATTCTTGAAAAAGGAAAAATAACTGGAATAAAGATAAACGAGAGATAATTGAGAAACTAAGAATGACTGGTCAAAAATACTTGGGTTTTGAGAGAACCTAGGCATGAAAAGAATACGTATCGTAACACCAGACCTCTAGAGGACAAAAATCCATTGCAACTGCAAGAAAAATTCCATACAAAAATGTTTCGAAATTTCAGAACAGACTGAAAATCTTTTCGAAGTTCTGGTCAGATATGAACTGGGAAAGCGAAAAATTTATGTAGCAAATACTGTAAAAGTGTCTGACAGAAAGGGGCCCATTAGTTCAGAATATTCAAAACGATCAATCACCCTCAAGTATCAGTTGATAATAAAAAACGAACACTTATCAGCAGTACCCTTGTCTCTTAATTTAGGTCAGAAAGACCTTTACCAACGACTGAGAATTATCACCGCAGACAGCAGCAGATTACAGCAAGATCTGGAGAAAGTTCAAACTTGGGCGACAGAAATTTGATCCAGTTCAATGCAGCAAAGACCCAACCAGCCACGTTTACCAAGGGGGCCAATATGGGGGGCCCTGACATCATTATGGCAGGATCGACTATTCCTTCATACTCGTCAATCGGGCTACTGGGTGTCTCGGTCAACAGCAATATGTCTTGGCATGACCAAGTTGCTAACATCGCAAAATAAACCTCCCAGAAGCTTGGTGCGCTATTTCGCAACAAAAAACTGCATACAAGAATTGGTCGGCCTCATCCCGCCTGCCAGACAGCCCTGACAGACGGCAAGAGCGCACCAGTTCGTCGTACAACTGGACACACCTAGAACGTCGCTTTACAAGAACTCTTTTGTCTGGAGCACTGCATCACTGTGGAGCTCACTCCCAGGACGTTTGTTTCTCCCTAATTACATTCTGCAACAATTTAAGCACCATGTCAATCAATATCTTCGCATGCACACCGCTCGTCGAGCGCCATAGGGTCTCCCTTTAGTATGTGCGCCACTGCCATAAAAAAATCTGTTTGCAAGACCATGTACCATGGGATTAGGAGAATGGTCGGCACGAGCATGAGCGCTTAAAGCCGATGAAGGCATGACCAGCAGTACGGAGGTAGAAATATCAATAAGACCAAAGCGGCAACACATTTTTGAAGAGGACAGATTTTTTTTTATGTTCCTTTCGGAATTAAATAGGTAAATTAGTATTGCACTATTATCGGAAGGACAGTCAGAGAATCTATTTAGAACAAGTGTTTCATCATGGAATGATGTACACAAGATTTACAAGGAAGAATGCGTAGATCAGAACCGGTAATTACTTTCTTTAAATTCACTTACAAACCTGGCAAACGAGTTGAAAATTTGATTACTTCAAGCAAGGACCAGTGTGATCTTTGCTTTAGTATAAATATGGAAATGATACTAAAGAAGATTATGAGAAGCACATGTCAAGAAAAGACTTGGATAGGTGTGAAAAAGATGAAGTTAAAGAAAGAGCAATAAAAGGAGAATGCCACTTAATAACAAATGATGTTCAAGCGGTTAAGTTATTGCCACAGATACCAGCAAGCGCATTTTATTAAAAGACAAAACTATGTTGTCACAATTTTATCTTGTATAACCTGGTTACAAAGAAAGTGGTGTACTACGAGTTTAATGAGACGGATGATGATGAACAGGGTTCAACCTATGCATCTTTTTAGGTCAATTACCTTGAGACAGTAATACCCAAAGACTGCTCATTATAACATGTTCTGATAGGTGTACCTCACAAAATAGAAATTCAATCCTTTCGAATGTTTTTTTTTATCTTTCAGAATTGTATAAAGTAACGGTCGTTCAAAAATTTACTGAAAATAAATAGATAAAGACTTAAAAACAAAGAAATTTACTTGCCTTGTGATTACCTAAGAATAACACACAAGATCGAAATACCCATACGAAGCAAGAAGCAAAGATTTAACATTTTTCGTAATTTTGCAGTAAAGGATTTAATGAAATACAAAACCATTAGGCCGTCATGAATGAATATTCTGGTACTTGGTCACTGATATATAATTTTATCTGGAAATTGTTAGAAATATTTGTACTTTAATATTATAAATAAAATTTTTTGCGTAATAAATCCGTGTTCTTTCTTAAACATCAGCTCGTAAATGTATCCTTATAAAATGTAATACCTCGTAACTTACATTTTTCTCAGTGAAATATAAAAGAAGGATTATGCTTTGTTTAAAACCTCAATTTCAGATAAAAGCGCTATTTCAAAAACCGTTTTAAACCAATTAATTAGTTTCTGTTGTCTCCTATAAAATTAGGCTTGTGTGACTTACGAGGTCCTGCCTTTCCACCCTCTATATGTCAATTTTTTTCGGTCAAATATCCGAATGTCGTATTTTATCAGTTATCACCATTAAATATCTGGACAAGTGTACCGTAAACCTAAATTAAACTGAGCTTAATCATAATATTACCTGTAATTTCCATGCATATTTTACACATGTGATATATTTATTAAAAAATTATTTCAATAGCTAGAACCCCATTATTTGAAACCCCAAAGGGTGACATCGTTCTGTCAAATATGAACCATATATCTAAAGTTAAGAGCTGAATGAATTCAGTACAAAGGCACGTTTTCAAGCCGCAGGAAGCTCTAGATTATCCTGCCTGTCAGGAAATTTCAACTTTTGCCCTGGAGAGATGAGTTTTCCGAGAAAACGTGATCAGTCAATAGATATGTGAATTTACAGTCATATTAAAATATGGGCTAGATTTATATCATTCCTTTAATCATGTTATTTGTTAGACAGTATAAAGTTAATATAAAACGGAAATTTTCCTGCTAAACCTTTGGTTCAAAATCAACAATTTATTTTAAATTCACTACACATTTTTAAATATTTTAAGTTTTTCGATAAATTAAATTTGGCAATGTTTGGATTAGATTTAAAGAGGAAAAAATTGTTTATAAAAATTCATTCATTTCAATAATATTCTTTTGAAGAATTTTGTTAAAGATATGAACATGAGTATTGCTAAGAAGATATACTTCGGCAAATCTATGTATCTAAAACGTCGTTATTTAAATAACTTTACTTATCACCACTGGGTTAAACTCCCCTCCTACAATTTATGAATAGGTAAGCCTATTTTTCAACTGCTTATTATGTTAGTTAGTCGTAACAGATCCATCAAAGTTTTGTCTCCCTCAATATTGCTTATCAGGAAGTTACTAGGAGAAGACTCGATTTCTATTACACAATATACAATTCCATTTCAGATGCATATCTTTCCGTTTATCGCAGTCATTTTCTGAATTCGTCTCAGTATTAAACCGTGCAAATTTAGGCAGTTATCGCTTCAGAAGATCTTGGTTTAATTAAAAAAGTTTGTCAACTGAAAAACAATGGAATCTGAAGAGAATAGGAGTGTAATTTGACAAATTGTAAAGCTTGGGGACAGAAGCTGAGAATTGACTTGTTATAAATTAATTTGCTTTTTATCATGGTTAAATTTATTTTATTATGATAAATAAGGCAAATGAAACGAGGTAATTAAGTTAATATAATAATTATGTGCTAGTAAAAATTTTAGCTGGCCGCTAGGGCGGTAGTAGATTTTCATGTCCATAATGGCGATATAGGACATATGTTTACACATCAGTGTCTCGAGTACTAGCAGACTAGCG
>MU181914.1:501377-538721 GCA_016904865.1 Pissodes strobi
TATTGCTTGAATTCTAAAAAAAACAGGTAGCATTTACTTATAATACCTTCATGAAAAAATAAATGCTACAGCATAACGGTCTATTCGCGATAAGCATGAGCAGTTTAAATTCGCAGTGAATGAAAAATCGCATTAACAGTCGCAACTGCCAATGAAAAATCGCGACTTAGCACATCTTTAGGGACTGGCGACATCACCCTAAAGCGATTCAGGACAATTTTTACGGAATAGACCGAAACGCAACCCGATTGATTGATCGATTACTAAGCAGCATGTAGCTCATATTGAGCGTGAAGCGAGTGCATGTTACATGTACGTACTCCTGCGATTTTCTAGACCAAAAATTCGAACGTCGCGCCCCCAAATACCTTTCTCTCGAGTACCCACATCAACATTTTTTTTTCGAAAATTATTTTTGAAAATTATTTTTTTGCTTTCATTACAGAAACTGTTAGAGGGATCCACGTACATGTCACGCACGTACAAACATTTTTTTAAAATCACATATAGGGTGTTAAAACCACACATTTTCCCAAAAAAATTATCTATTTTCGAAATATTTCGGTACAACAAACTCGTGCGATTTTTTAGACTAAAAATTCGAACTCTGCGCCCACAAATACCCTTCTCTAGAGTACCGACATCAAAATTAATTTTTTTCGAAAATTATATTTGAATTTTCTTTTTTTTGCTTTGATTGCAGAAACGGTTAGAGGGATTTACGTACATATTAGCCACGTGCAAATAATATTTTTTAAATCACATACTGAAAATTGAAATTTCCCCAAAAAATCCCCTATTTTCAAACAGAAAACTCGTGCGATTTTTTAGACTAAAAATGCGAACCCCGCGCCCCTCTCTAAAGTACCCACATTAAAATAATTTTTTTTCGAAAATTATATATATTTGAAAAAAATTTTTTCGCTTTCATTACATAAACGGTCAGAGGGATCCACGTACATATAAAAATTTTTCAATCACATAGAGGGTGGTAAAAATAGAAATTTCTCCAAAAAAATCCCCTATTTTCGAAATATTTCTAAACAGAAAGCTCGTGCGATTTTTTAGACCCAAAATTCGAACTCTGTACTCCCAAATATCCCTCTCTAAAATACCCACTCCAAAATGATTTTTTTTTCGAAAAATATTTTAGAAAAAAAAAAATTCCCCGTTTTTATTACCGAAACAATTAGAAGGATCCACTTAAATATCACCAACGTACAAATAAAATTTCCAAAATCATATACAGGGTGGTAAAACAATACATTTTTAGAAAAATTCAACTTTTTTCGAAATATTTCGGTACAGAAAACTCATACGACTCCACGAATGGATCATTGGAATATTATTGAAATTTAACGTCCGTATAGGTCCCTACATGATGCTTACAATGGTTTAATGTAATTTGTTGGATTTCTACCTAACATTTTATGTACCTATAATAACGTAAAGTTAATTTGGTTCGTTAGAATTTTTAAATTTAACGTTCGTACAGGACGCTGATAAAGTTTAAATCATTAGTGTGGTGATTATGACTTTAAGTAAAATTTTGTGTATACACCACGTAAAAGTAATAGTACAGTGTAATAACATACACTCTGCAGTTGTGTGTTGTCGTTTCTACATTCGAGGGAGATCGAACAATGCCAGCGCAGAGCGTTAGCATGCTAGCCATTTGTATCTCATGTGGTAGCAGGTAGTAGTCATTTTACCATGTGTAAAGTTCTGGGGTGGTATGCACTATCTTATTATAGAATACCTAGGCGGTCATGGAAATCCAGTAACGATTATCGCTACACTGATTTTTGATACAAAAATTTTCAACACCTTTTAATGCATGCCAATTTAAGGTTCTTTTTTTATCAAACCGTAACTGCCCAATTTTATTATTTTTGGAACACTTTAAATCAATAGAGTGTTAAAAATATATCACGGAAATAGCAAACCAGAGTCTTGTTCTTTATTTTTGTCTAATTTTGTAAAGGAAAACGTGGAACTCGAAAATAATGGAATTATAGATTCAGGAATTACATATAAAATCGTAATGGATGCTTACATTTGCGATGCACCGGCACCGGCTCGTTCATATATAGCTCAAAGGCCACACTGGGTATGGATGCTGTAGGAAATGCACAATCAAAGGTCATTGGGTATCACGGCGCCGTATAATGTTCTGCAAATTTACTTTTATTAAATTAGAAAGTGAACATCCTTCAGAGTATTTACAGTTACAATCATAACAATTGATCTTTTGTGCTCAGCTTATAGGTACTTTTTTGTATTATTGCAGTGACTTTATGAAAGACTCTTGTCCAATACCCAATTTGCCAAATTTGAGCTCCAAAACGACGACGTGGCGGTCTGAGATTGGTTACGACAAGCTACCAAGCGACTGGAGGATTTTTTTTTTTCAAAAAACGAAGAATGGCTGAAAAGAGAGCTGCTGAGCTGCAACAAAGGCTGATAATGTATAGCATAAGATATATTTGCGTTTTTACTATGTTATTTGAATATTTTCAATACATTTTAATATTCTTGTAAAAGTTCTGTCATTTTCTAGTGTTTTCCTACTTCTGCTTTCTGTTGCACCAATTGATAGCGTTCCTTAGTAGTAACTACATAAAGTGAGCGGCTAAAATATGGAACAAATTCGTTTCAAAATCAGGTATTGATTTTTTAGAAAAATGCTCCAACACGTCCATTATAATTTTTTGTTCTGCTTTTTTGCGCTAAAAAGAAATTATGCAGGTTGTGTCAAAAAGCAGATTTGACATCAAATTTAATTTATTTTTAAATGGAACACTATTGCTTATATTCCAATTTTGAATTGTTAGTCAAATTCTAGGCATAATTCATGTAGCATGAACCTATACTCCATATGTAACTGTTTTGGTGATATTGAAGTTGCCATCAATCGATAGGCTATTAAAAATTAAGACAGGAAAGTGCTACAGTATGCTACGTGAATTATACATAGAATTTGACGCAGAATTCAAAATTGGATTTAAAAAAATAGTGTTTCATTTAAAAAAAAAATTTGACATCAAATCTACCTTTTTGAAACACTCTGTATATTTTCTTTTTGATGCAAAAAAAAAAAAACGGGACAGAAATTATAACTGACCTGATCGAGCATTTTTCTAAAAAGTCAATACCTGATTTTTAAATGAATTTGTTCTATATTTTAGCCGCTCTTTGTATATTATGTGGAAAGAAAGAAAGAACAATTTTAAAATAACTTTTCTTCAGACAGATACTTCAGGAAAATAAAAGTTTCGCTGCCCGCTCTTTCGTTCTCAAAAGACCATAATATTAATTATTATTTTAAAATACCTGTTTTGAGAACGAATAAAGGTCAGGCGGCAAAACTTTTATTTTCCTGAAGTAGCTCATGAAAAATTGGTTTCTTTGACAGGGCGTATACATGGGGCGACGGAGCTACATATACACGGAATAGTATATTTACGTTCAAATTGAGAAGGACAAATGCCTTGTGTAAGCAGAGTTTAAGCATAATACACAATCACTGTGCAGCCGATAACACACTGTGGATCACTTAAGTTGTGTATATGTAAATGGTATACTGTGGCTACATTGTGAGGCGGACGTTTAACCTTTGTGCATACGTGTGTACCTGAAATGTGTAAACGTAGCACATTTACATCGTAGAATTGTGCAACCCTGTGTCTGCATCTAGATACATCGTCACAATGCGAACACATCGTAATCTTGATTTGGTGTGCTGTATGGGGCAAATATCCCTCTCTAAAATACCCACTCCAAAATGATTTTTTTTTTCGAAAAATATTTTAGAAAAAAAAAATTCCCAGTTTTTATTACCGAAACAATTAGAAGGATCCACTTAAATATCACCAACGTACAAATAAAATTTCCAAAATCATATACAGGGTGGTAAAACAATACATTTTTAGAACAATTCAACTTTTTTCGAAATATTTCGGTACAGAAAACTCATACGAGTTTTTCGATGCGAAAATCGAACTCCACGAACACAACCCACCCCCCCCCCCCACCCCCACGAGATATTCGAAATAGAAAAGATCATCCCCCTACGAAATTCCCTATTTCATGCCGAAATCTGATCTGCAGAAAAATGCTAGATTTTGAGACAAAAATTACATTTTATCGAATATCTACCTAATTTGAACTCCTATCGAAAAACTTTATAGGAGTTTTTCGATCGACCTTAAGACGGCGCAGATCCCGGTGCAAACCGACTTGAGCTATCTCTTTCCTTTACCACACAAATAAAAATATAAAAATCACGTGTGGTCGATTTGGAAAAAAACCAAACGTCGTACAATCAAATTGGATGCGGCACATTATAGTACCCGATGAAACCGATATTTTCCCCATTTAAAGTTTACCTCTAACTCTTACCGTTTTCGAATTATAGCCGATTAAATGAAAATCGCGATTTTTTTAAGTGAATTTTCGCAAAAAAATTTTTGAAAAAAAAAATTCGTTTTTATTATGGAAACGATTAAAGGGGTTCATTTACATGTTATTAACATAAAAATAAATTTTTCAAAAGCATATACAGGGTGGTAAATATTTTTTTTTAAAAATCACATTTTTTCGAAAAAAAACGGCAATATATATATTTTTCAAGTTCGACGACTCACATACGAGCTAAGGGCCCTCGAAGTACACATTTTTGGTGGTATGTTTTTTTTTCCTATCACCCGTAGTTTTGGAGCTACCACCGTTCTCGAATTTAAACGGCCGATTTTTCGAAAACTAAGAATATTGTTTTTTTTTCGTAAAGAACTTTTTTGTCGGCCTTGAGGTCCTCTACCTACATGCCGAATTTCAAATCGATCGAAAAAAAAGGCCGATAGGTTCCGGTTCCTATGGGCCAAAATGAAGGTTAGGTCTATATAAAAATACGGATTTTTTCGTTTGTCGAAATCCTTCTTTTTTCTACCGGAACCTACCCGTTAAGAAACTCGCTCAGAGCTCCTGTTTAGCCAGAAATCGCGATTTCCATATAGCCTCCCAAAACCCACCCTATAATCGAGCCCCGGCATCCTCGATTTTATTTCAGGTAGCCCCCACGTGGTACGTCTACCATGAAAATATAAACCCTGCAGGTCATCTCCTTATACCGGAACCTACCGGTTAAGAAACCGCGCGGGCGCCTATTCGCCGGATTGGTCATTATTGACTCCTTCATTGGTAAGGGGCGGCCAAATCCTGCTCGCCTCGGGCGGCCTAAAGCCTGGAGACGGGGCTGCAACGGAGCACAGTCAAGGTCACCAAAAACGGGTACACCAACTTGAAAGGTGCTGACGCTATTGTCTCCTTTTAGTCATATTCTCTCTGGTAACGAGCGAAGCGAAATACGTATTGCGGTCATTCTTTTCAATTGGAAACATCCTAACTACATTTTCTGCAATACTCGAAAAAAATGTCGTTGAACTCATCTGGTGACAATTTACCAACGTTTGATAATTTATTTGTTTTACCCCTGTATGCATTTATAATCTGCCAGATGGTTTTAGTAGGATTGTTAGAATTATGTATAAGATTGTTATTTGAATTCACTTTGGTTTTTTTGATTGCATTTTTATAAGCTGCTTTATAATTCTTATATTGTTGTATAACCAAATCGTATTGTCGCCCTAATCCCTCAGAAACATCATTTGGTCATGCTATCCCTCAGCTCCTCATTGAACCAGATAATATTATTCTCTTGATCTGATCAGACTCTATAAGTTTTTTTCAGGGAATGACTGCAAGTAGGCCTGCTCTAAGATAACCATGAATATATTGAACATTTAGTCCGCGCTCATGCCCTCACTCTTGATAAAATCCCGTGACTTAGCGTTCAACCTACCATGAAATGCAAATGAGCCCCGCTTTGTTATGGACCGGCACACTTTTGTATTTTCTGCAAACCATGTAAATCCTGGGGATTCTTCCATTGAGAGCTCCAGGATCTGACCCCAGCGATCGCAGACCTCCAGGTTAAACACCCCAGCAAAGCATACACTCATCCCCGAACTGAGAAACAAATTATCCAGGCAGAACGCACCCCAGGTAGGTCCATATACCGTCTGCACCGGGTCAAAGCCATTGAGAAGGTCACATAGCTGAATACAAATAGTCTCAGGGGTGTTAAAATGAACGTTGAAGTCCCCCACTATTATAATTTGCTTACCTGATCTCAGTATTGTAAGTAAGCCCTTCATCAGCTCTCTAAAGTTGTCAAGATCCCATGTGGGAGATCTATAAACATTTAAAATAAAAACATTCAGACCTACAACATAAATATACATAACATGATCCCATACATTTTTCGATAATAAAATTTAATCTACGTTATTTTCCACTAAAAATTATTTGGTAAATATAGCAGTCCTACTTCAAACTGACTCATAACTTAAGGAGTAACTTTTGAGTAAATAACCCTGTATTTGAACCACCTTCATCTTTTCTTTGGTTAGCCAGTGCTCCGTCCGACAAATGATGTCAATATCCTTATCAGCAAAGAAAGCTTCTATTTCGTCAACCTTTCTCCTCAGAGAGCGTATATTAATATACAGGGTTTTTATCCATCTTTGTGATGGATTGCTGTTGCCGTTTTTTGGCTCTTAAGACTCCGAAAATAGTTAATTATTGATCTTCTTGGCCACAGGTCAAGTATTTGTTTACCCCTTCCTGTGGAACTGCAGTATTTTAGTTTTTTTTTGTTTTCATTTTCTTGCATCGACAGCCAGTGTGTAAGTTATTTTCTTTAAGAAAATTTTAAGAAAATCAATAAGTTATAACCAGGTTACTTCCGGTGCTAGACCGGACAGACAACAGGAACGATTGTCGGCGCTTTCAGGTTGGCAGCGTTTTCATTCTGTCCTTTATGTGGGGTGCTTTGTGTCGAAAACCGGCTATTTGTCATTGTGTTTTGATCTAACCTCTACCCAGTCACATTAATTTTTGTCAACATTGTGACTGCTCAGGCTATCGACAGCGGATAGTTGATTCTCAATTTGCAATTCGGCATCGACGTCAATAACTGCCTCATCTCTAGGACTTTCAGAAGTTAGGATTTCGGCGTTTTGCGCCTTACTTTCTTCAGTTTCTTCTTTTCCTCGCATAACGCTAGGAGGCGTGCACTTGCTGATTTCTTTGTTTTGATATTGTTTTTTTTTGGAATTTTTTATTTAATTTTCGAGGAAAATTACTTTTTCTTTTAGTAACTACCTGTTTTCTTGCAAGATCTGATTGTTACTATATGGTTCATGAATTTTGTCACATAAAAAGTTATGGCGTATAAGTTTTTCTCCAAACAAAGAAAATTATTAAAATTCCAAGTCGAGTACCTATATTCTAACGTTAAATAAAGGGTTTTCTTTGAATTTATTCGCAGATTAGAATTTAGACATATATACTCTATATAGGCATAAAGTAAGCACATTTTACCGTTTACAGTCAACGTTTATGCCGACTGGATACCTCTAATGTCTCTTAATATGAAGTGTGAAACGTGTTCGTGAAATATTTATATGAAAACGCTCCCCTTTCCACAGGATATATTAGAAGAAATTTAGAGCACTCCTAAATAGTCCAAAAAAGGGATACACTGCGTGTGAAAGGGAAGTTTCGTAGAATTAGCTCTGTAGTAAACTATTTCATTTATATGAAATATTAGAGCGGTGCAGATGTATAGGAGAGTAATACAAGTATTTTTAGAATTGCCCAATACTACAAATTGTGTATAACGATATATGGATAAAACTTAGCAGCCAAGGGAGCAAATAATGCGTAAAGAAATGGGTGCGAGATAGATTCGTTAAAATAGAAACTGCATATATATGGATATATGTGAAACAAACTAAAGTACCTAAATAGCAATATAAACTTCCCCAGCACTCAAATATGATTAGCGAATTGTCCGAACCGTATTAGAAAAATAACTATCGCTTAATATTATGGAAACTGGCGCCTTCGAGATTGCTGCGATCGGAGTATTTTTGAAGGAAAAAGGTTATTTTTCCAGGCAAAATGCCCAACGGTTAAATCTCGGCCCCGTTTATGTCGACGCTTAAACCTAATACTGATTACACACATTAATCTGGGTTCCGAAGAATGGACTCGAATGAAGCAGCAATAACAATAAACGATGTTGGATTTATTCGAATCGGGAAAAACAAAAGGGATTGTCAGTAAAAAATTGCTTCGACTCAATGGCAGTTTTAAAAGCGCAATATTCAAGTAGTGCTCGAATTTATATATGATTTTAAAGTTATAATATGATTTATTTGTGTAAAAGTGAAATATTTTTCCGAAGATTCAAATTGATAATATATTTTTTAGCAGAAATAAAAAACAAATACAACAAATATTAATTTATATTTTGTGTATTTGTATATTTTGAAGTATAGTAAAATTAAAATTTATTAGTATGCTTCAATTCACGTTAACAATTCTGGTTTTTGAAAGTGGTTTACTAGACTAGACTGTGATGATAAAATGCTTATACCTGTTATTTGGTTAAAAGATATTAAAATTTTAAAAATATTGTCAAAATTTTTTGTAAGGACCACTTTTGGCGCAATAGAAACCCTTCGCTTCAAAAGGCTAGCAATTTTAAGAACGGAAAATAATAAAAAAGGGAGCGACTTAGCAAAAATGTATTTCAAATAATCAGCTTAAAATTTTAAATAATGAAATCAATATAAAAAATCAGTCCAAATTAATCAAGATACAATGAAAACTAGTGTCTTTTAGTTTATTAGCCTGTACCTTCGTAATCCGTTTTTATTTTCGTAAAGTTTACCTTCCTTGTTTCTGGAAGCTCATGCATAATGGTCCTCAGGATTAATGTTTTTCGCTTAGCACCATTCTTCCAAGTCCTTTTCTTAACTTGAGAAACTAGGGGCCATTCGTTTGTTCACGACCGCCTAGCACTCCGTGAGTAGATGTTCCGGGGTGTCCTCCCCCCCCCCCCTCACAGAAGGCAACTGTCCTCGTTTTCAATTTTTATTCTCTCCAAGTGCCTTCTCAACCAGCAGTAAGAAAAAGCCGGTGAGGATGCGGAGATTGTTCTTACTCAGTGTAGTAAGGTGTTTTGATCTTCCTGGGTGAGGGGGCCCTAGTAACGTTTTTGATTGCCTTAACAGCGGAAGGCGTTCCCATAGACTGATCCATTTGGTTTCTTCTTTCCTGAATTCTACCTTGTAGGTGTGCGTCCTTATGTCACAGAAAGTTTACGGTTCTAAAAGCGGAGTTTGTGCCCCTACTTTTGTCAATTAGTCTAATTTTTCGTTGCCTTCTATCCCAGCGTGTCGTGGGTGAAGAAGTAATTTGTTATTCTTGCCTAGTTCATTTAACATAAGAATGGACTCGAATTCATATACCCTTCTGCAGCGCTTTGATTGCTGCCTGACAGTCTGAGAAGATGACAATCTCTTTCTTTCTATAGGTTATGTCTAAGTTGGATTGCGCATATCTTCTTATGGCGTTAACTTCCTCCTTGAATATGTCCGGATGTTTTCCTATTCTTCGGAGAATTTGGTTCCTGGCGCAAATACTCCGGCTCCGATCCTCTGTTCAGTTCTTGCCTCGTCTGTATACTATTTTATCGCATTTTGCTGCGATTTGAGAATGCAAGAATGACGTGTGCGCTTTACTTAATATGAAATATCTCTTAAACCAAATCTCGCATCGGACAGTTAGTAAAATATTTCGCAAATTCGAAGAATACGGTACATTAAGGGATTTACCAAGAACAGCTAGGGCACTGGCTTTGGATGAAGATTAAAAATTGGGCATGGCTTTAATAACAGAACTGTTGAAAATCCTCATAATTCAACTGCTTCATTGACCAGCAATCAGGATGATTCTTGAACTATAGTTTAAGACTTTTAAAAAAAGAGAATTATCAACCAAGAGCTTTTGGAAGACGATTATGATAGGTGTTTCCAATTTTGTGAGGGAATGATGAGACGGTGTGTCTACAATAGTGATTTTCTACTAGACATATTTTCTCGGCTGAGGTTATTTTCTAACCTTTCTATTTAAATGGAGTGGTTACCAGGCACAATTATCACATTTGGTCCTAGGAAAATCCACACTGGGCATGCGAAGCTTATACACAGCACCCTCAGAAAGTTAACGCATAGGTAGGCATCACCAACAACAGAATCTTGGGTCCGCATTCTTTTTGAAGAAAATCTTACGGCCGAACGCTACATAGATGTCCTAGCATTTGGCCTGATACCCTCTCTAGCTGTGATTTTCCTTAATGAAATAGATGCAGATATACCATACCAAATAATTTTTTTTATTTTCAAAAGGATGGCGCTCTCCACATGTTGGAGTTAACGTTTGAAGATACGTGGATGACATGCGTCCAATTCGATAGATTGGTAGACGCGGTACAGTTAAACGCCCGCCGATATTCCCTGACTTAACGCTTCTGGATTATATTCTTTGGGAATGTTTGAAAAAGAGCGTTTATCGACCTGGAGAATGCCATATAGGCCACATACAGAATGGAGGATATTTTCAGCATTTGCGGCATTAAGTAACCAGTAGATAAGCTAGAATTTCATAAATTTTCATTAATTTTTAAGTAAATAAATAAAAAATAAAAAATGCTGAAGGAAGTCGATTACAGACACGACAAAATATCAATACTTTCAAGATGTTACATTCATACATATTTTCTAGACAAAATGGTGAAAGAAATTTAACTTAGAGTGTTATTAATTTTTTAGTGGGCATCATGCAATTGTTAAGATCCTTTACAGGCGTAGGCGACTATGTGAAAATTAGCCCCTCCTATTGGTCGATCCCTCTAGAAACGATCCGCTTCCATTTGCGCCATATTCAAAAATAGGATCAAGGCATGTTGTAATATGTATTAAATGCAGCGGAATCTATTCGCAAAACACATGCAAGCTGCTGTATATCCACTATAACACGGCTTTTGTTAAATATGCCCTGGTTTTTAGTTAGATAAAGCAAAATATATCGTAGAAAGTGCTGACAAAGCATGGGTATATGCTTTCGTGATGCAATCAGTTTGTTGCAATTTTTTTAAGGTTATGTTTCTAAACAGATTTTTTCTTGATTTTGGGTATGTCTTGGGTTAGTTTGGGTCAGTTTCCTTTTCTTGAGTCCCCGTAGCGAGCGAAGCGAGCGGAGGGCCATGCGAAAAATAAAATATTACCTGTTGTAATAGGTACGTGCCCGTACTTTGTCAGCACTTTCCGATATATTTTGCTTTATCTAACTAAAGACCAGGATATATTTAACAAAAGCCGTGTTATAGTGGATGTACAGCAGCTTGCATGTGTTTCCCCGAATACATTCCACTGCACTCAATACATATTACAACACGCCTTGATTCTAATTTTGAATATGGTGCGATTGGAGGCGGATCGTTTGTAGATGGATCGACCAATAGGAGAGGCCGATATTCACATAGTCGCATACTTAAACTTAAAAGGCGCATCATGCATAAAAGGGATATACTTTGACGGAAGATGGCCTTCGGCAAATCAATATGTATATATTTCTAGATTCCTTTCATTACTGCTTTTCTCTATCAGATAAATAAAACAAACCCAGTGTTTTTTACCGAGATAATCAATGAGCAGTTGCCTTTCGGTAGTTATAGATAACTCTTTCTTTACATTGATCGTGTATAATATACTCTATAAAATAGAGAATCGTTACATATATATTCCAGATGTGCTCACAGATGGCGCTCTAGATATTCTCTTATATTTGGTTATACAGCTGCATTAAAGCGAATATTGCCTTACAGTTTTTAAACAGAATCATTAAATTCCTAAATATTGCTTATCAAAATAATGTAATAAGTAGGTACTCTTCTTAATATTAGCCCAATAACTATTGCTTTCTTAATTCGTATGCATTAAGCTTTTAAAAATCATGGAAACGATTTACGCTTGAAAATTAAATTTAAGTTATGTTCAACTTCAATTAGATATTTGCGAACTATGAATTTAGATGCATTAGCTTTGCTAATACTTCCAAAAGATGATTCCAGACTTGTTAGCTGAATGACAACTTAAATTACAGCGATCTAGTGAAAAAGGATACCAGCCAGGAAAGATCGATAGGGTTTAAAACTGCGCAATATAAGGATCATTCTGATATAATTTTCCTATGATATTGATTAATGAATACAAATAATCTATAACTTTGAAATATATACTCTTTGACAGAAGATGGCCCCTTGCATATCAATATAGCCATATTTTTTGATTACCTATGCTCTTGTTTCTCCCTATCAGATAGATAACTATATCTTGTATTTTACTTTGTTGTTATCATACATAATAAATATATTTGTTAGCAAGCCCTTTCCTAGAACTGTGACAATGTTGTTTGGGAAATTGGAGAGACGCAATCTCAGGAAGGAAGCTGGTTTATTAAATATTTAGTGAGGTTGGTGTCACTTTGTCTGGAGAGACATAACGATGAACTAATGTAATTTAAATGACAAGATTGTTTAAAGATGAATTTGAAACATTATTAGAACTGTACAATATTTCCGGTGATTTATAAAATTCTTTCCATATGGGAAAATATTATATTGCTAATTTTACGAAGAAGAGTCCTGCTTTATGAAAAAATGGTATTAAATGAATGAAAAATGAAATATCACCTATAAAGTGTCAAAAATAACAATGGTTTTATTTAAATAAACTCCCTGTTTTTAAACAGGCTCATTAAATTCCTAACTATGCTTATCAAAATAATGTAATAACTGCTTTTCTTAATATTAGGCCAATAATTGCTTTATCAGTATGCATCAAAATTTTAATATCATGTTGACCGTGAAAGAAATGATTCGCGTTTGAAAACAAAAATTATGTTCAACTTCCTCAGGTATTTGCGAACTATGAATTCAGCATTGGTTCTCTTAATACCATCATAAGTTGATTCCAGCTTTTGTTAACTGAATATAATATGACCACTTTAATTTCAGGGACTTGTTTAAAATAAGACAACCTAGGGGAGATCGATTAGATTCAAAAATTGTGCAGATATCTCTAAAAACATGTAATAGAAGGAGCATTCTAGTAAAAAAATTCTAAGATATTGATTAATGAATACAAATATTCCATATCTTTAAAATACATACTTTTGATGAAAGATGGCTCCTTGCATATCAATAGAGTCCTATTTACTGATTACCTTCGCTCTTGCTTCTCCCTATCAAATAAATAACTATATCTCTCCTTTTACTTTGTTATTATCATACATAGTAAACATATATTTATTAGCGAGCCCTTTCCAAGAATTGTGACATTATTGCTTGGAAAATTAAAGAGACAATCTTAGAAATGAAGCTGATTTATTTAATATTTAGTGAGGTTTGCTTCATTTTGTCTAGAGAGCAAACGATGAACTAATGCATTTTAAAGGACTAGATTGTTGAGAGATGAATTTTAAACATTATTAGAAATGTACAACATTTCCAGTGATTTGGAAATTTCTTTCCATATGGAAAAATATTTAATTTTTAATTTTAGGAAAAAAATTCTTGCCTTATGAGAAGATGGTATTAAAAGGACAAAACATGAGATATCGCCTGTAGGATCATAAAAATAACAACGGTTTCATTTGAATAAAAAAATACCTCTTAAACTGTTTTTAAATAGGATCATGTTGACCGTAAAAGAAATGTTTCGCGTTTAAGAATGAAAAATACGTTCAACTTCATGAGATATTTGACAACTATGAATTTAGGAGCATTAGTTTTGTTAATGCTACTGAAAGCTGATTCTAGACTTTTGATAATCGAATACAATATGACCAATTAAATTTCAGAGATCTATTTGAAAGGATGCAAGCTAGGGAAGATCGATATGCTTTAAACTTGTGCAGATATCTCTGAAAACATTTAATAGAAGGACCAATCTGAGATAATTTTTTTCTATGAAATTGATTAATGAATGCAACTAATCAATAACTTAAAATATATATTTTTTGACGGAAGATGGCCACTTGCATGTCAATAGCATCCTATATCAGATAAATAAATATACCTCGCCTTTTACTTTGTTGCTGTCATACATAATATATACATTTGTTAGCAAGCCCTTTTCCAGAATTGTGACAATGGTGTTTACGAAATTGGAGAGACGCAATCTCAGGCATGAAGCTGGTTTATTGAATATTTAATGAGGTTTGCGTCACTTTATCTAGAGAGAGCAAACGATGAACTAATGTATTTTAAAGCACTAGATTGTTTTTGTTGATAATGCTAATATTATAAAAAAAAACTACATTTTTACGAAAATTGCTGCTTTATGAGACAATGATCTTAAAATAATAAGAGGAAAGATATCCGCTGCAGGGTGGCCAAAATAGCACCAGTTTCATTTAAGTAATAAGAGCACCTATCAATCTAGTAGGCATTTATTTCAAGAATAACTCAAATAATATTTATTGATTCGGAAAACTATGCCTCCACATGGTCGCCTTTTCGTTCCATACACGACATTCTGAAAGGGCTTGTCTAGGTAGACTATCTGCTTTTATAGCCTCCAGAGGAAAAAATATAACGGAGTTATATCTGTCAACCTGCCTAGCCAGGGAATTTCAGATCCCCTCTCCTTTTCTCCTATTCATTGTTGTAGAAACTTTTCCTCTTGTAGAACTGACATACCGTCGTACTCGCGGCAAACTTTTTTGCCGCTTGTCATAAATTTTAATAAATGTCGCTGTAATATTTTCAAGGCAAAATGCTACCCAACTATTTGATTATCTAAGAGACCATACCAAACCTTGGATTTTAAGTAAATTGCTCAACATATCCGATGGAAAATTTCGTCGCTCCACCAGGGAAAGTTCTGTGAGAATACCACACCAGTTTAGGTAAACGTGGCTTACACCGAGAATAATATTTTTCTAGCTCCCTGCAACCCAGGAAAAAATAAAAAGCGGTGGTTTAAGTGTGTGAATAAATCTGGGTTTCTATGGATAAAATTTATTTAATTTAAGACTTCTATCTGCAAAGGATTTTGATATATAAAAGCGCCATTACACTGCATGTGGAGTGTCACGCCTGGAGTGTTAAACCCGAGTATAACAAACCAACGAGTAGCGACAGCTGGGGGACCAAATTTTTCTGCGCATGTGCGAAATAGTCAAAATCCGTCAAACTGAATTTTGTTGTGGCGCGTCAATTACAATGTTCCGATAAGTGAGGTTTAGTTATGAATTGTGTCGTAATTTCTAAATTTTAAAACTGAATAAGTGTATAATCATGCCGGGTATTCCTTGTGCATATCGTGCCTGTTCAGCTAGGTCTGGAGATGGAAAATGTTTCTTCAAATTTGCTCTAAAGATTATGACCGGTAAGTACATAGCTACTAACCCACAATATCATGGTTGTTTTTTTTTTAAATTGAAATGTAAATTAATTGTTAAATAATTGCTCTTCAAGAATAGATAAATATTGATACAGGAGTATTAATGATGAAAAAGTGCAATTTATAAGTGAGAAATTGAATTCCAAAAGACGTTCGATAAATGTAGTGTGTATTGCTAGACTGTTCTAAGTTTCAAGTTTCTTTTTTATCCAACAACATATATCTCCACATTCTACATTGAGCAAAAATTTGCAAAAGTAGAATAATAATGCACCCATATAGTATGTGCTTAAAAAATAGTCTCTCCTAATTAGAGTATGTTCCTATAAAATTTGTTATGCTGTTCTCACATGAAGGTTCTATGGGCAATTTCCAGCAAAATTATTCTATTGTAAAGGAACGAAATTATTCCGGCCTGTATTAGTTTGTAGAAGTTATTTGTTGTAAGGCCTGGGTTTTATGTTTAGTAGACCTGATATTTTTCATGGTAACCTAAAAAAAAGAGAACCTAACCTGACCTAACCAACGATTTCGATTCCGCGGAAAAGGAAAAATAGAAGGGCGGTTCGTTTTGTAAATGATGTATCAGAGAAGAATAGGTAATTTGATATTCATATACGAGTTTGTATCGATAAACTTATAACATAATTACATCACACTTGATATTTGGAGGTTCTGCTCTAGGTACTCTAGTTTTGCCAAATGTGTGGATGTCTAATTTAAATCAACTTGCATTTTGATTTCAAATTGTAAAACATGCCACCTGCAGAAGTTAACTGGCATTCCAAAACTGCAATATGTGCCTCGATGTGTTATAAATGCTGACAGGCTTAAAATCTCTGCCCCCCTGTATTTTAATCAAAAACTGCAGAAAGACCAAGCTTGTGTTAAAAATATTTTTTTCAGTTTTGTAAATTACAGTTATCATAAATCTAATGAGATTTTTTTTTCCGTGCCAAAGTCTGGGCAAAAGCTTCTATCGGAAGTGATATACTGCGTAAACCAGTTAAACAGATGATGGCATATTCACTTTGAGGAAAAGTATTTTTCTAAGATAACCTCTGCATGAAAGAAAGCACGTGGTACCTGATGCACTTCCTACAATATTTGGTCAATATCTACTACGGGCATTTGAGACAAGTCAAGATTCATCTCAGGAACCACCAAAGAAAATCAAGAACCTTCCAGGTAAATCTTTATAGCAATTATTAATTGATTATAAAAAAATTACAGTATTACATTGCTTCTAATGGCGCAAACTGCTACAGCTATTTTGTTTGTCTAATCATTATGACTGAATTTAGCAACAGCATTTTGAATTCCATGAGTACAATAATTTTATTTGTTGGATTTATTAGTTACAAGTGAGTTACAAAACAGTAATTACCCTGATAGCTTGCCTGATAGGTAGTCAATATTCGGATATTTCACCTCATCTTATAAACAATGTGTACTAGAAACACTACCTGGTTTTATGAGTCATGTACAGTTGCGGACATAAAAATTGGGGCAGCACTTTTTTCTATTGTTAAAATTACTTTTAAATCGCCTTTCAAAATCAGGATATTACCTAGGAAACTGACATGCTGATACAAAACCATAATTTTGATTTGTGATATTGTATGAAAGTTATGCTATACCCCGATTAACAGAAATCGAGAAAATGAGAATAGTTACTTTAATCCAAGAAGGTTGGTCTGAACGAAGGGTAGCTGAGAGATTCCTGGTACCCTAAAGCACTATTCACAACGTTAAAAAGAGATGGGAAGAAGCTCATTCATTCGAAAGAAGGGCAGGAAGTGGCCCAACACAAGTTTCTACAGGAGAGGAAGATAATAATTTAATAAGTGTTCTGCGAAACCATCCTTTCAAGTCTGCTGTGGCAGCAAAGGCAGAAACTCGTTTTCCAGGAACTGCCAGAACTGCACGACGTCGCATAAAAGGAAAGTCTAATCTACGAAATCATCCAGCAGTTATTAAACCTTCTTTATCTCAATTTCATAAGAAGCAGCGAATTGGATTTTCACTGGAATATTTAAGAGTTTTGGAATAATGCAGGGTTTACAGCCGAAATCTTATCATGTTATAGTGATCGCGTTAGATAATATAGGCCCCCAAATACTCCTTTTGATGAACCGTATACCCAAAATATAGACAAAAGTGGGCGTTTCTCTGTGAATGTTTGGGGGTGGATGAGTACTAGAGAGCTTATATAGATATACTCGAAAATATTATGCTACCGACTGTAACTGCAGAGTTTTCCCAAGGTAACTTTATCTACCAACATGATAATTATCCCATACATACCGCTCGAAGAGTATCAGGTTGGATGCAGCAACGAAATATTCAAGTGCTACTTGGCCTTCGAAAAGTCCAGATTTAATTCCAATAGAGAACATTTGAGGCAACATGGTGAAAGTAATAAATAGAAACAATGATTTTCATCTGCAAAATGCCGACAATTTATGGGAAAGAATCCAAGAAGCATGGAACCAGTTAAACCAGGACTATGCTAGGACTTTAGTTGCCTCAATGCCTAAAAGGCTGGATTTAGTTATCCAGAAAAATGGATGGGCGACAAAATATAAATTTTGATGTGTTATTCGATTGTTTCATTTGAAAATTTTGTCCTGACGTTTTATCTAATTTTTTATTATTAAATATAGTTAGGTGTTCATTCCAAATTATTGTATTAGTAAAATTTGTTTAAAAGATTGTGTATTGATGCAACATAATTTGAAAAAATTAGATACATACTTGCTGAACGTAATTTTGGATATTTACTTTAAATTCCATAATATAACCTGTTAGAACGGTAAAAGAATAATAAAGGTAATATAGGTAGAAGTCAAAGTAAAAGCCTGATTTACCAAAATTCGTTAAAAGGTCACAAAATGTCAAAGTAGTGCCGCAAATTTTATGTCCGCAACTGTACCCAACAGAAAGTACCTACTGATCACATAAATAGTTCCAGTTTTTATCTGAGTTGTACTAATTGAAATTTGTCAGACACTTTATTGGGTCTAACATGATATTGTTTGACTGCAATTAAATAGCCTTATGATTGTTGTTAATACTGGATCAACAATACCATCATTCTCATTATCACTTGCAGGTCCTCGTATTTCAAAAGATGAAACAACAAAATGGGTAAATTTGGATGATATTTAACCAATGAACTTAAGAATAGATAATCGTGTTCTACCTCCTCACCAACTATATATGCTCAAAAGCTGCAATGTCAACCAGGACTACGCAATAAATCAATGACTGATAAGGATAAACACTGCATCGTTTGTATCGATTGTAGGCACTCAACCAAATGGTGATAAACTTCGTACTTCGAAGATTGTATTTTAAATTTAAAGGATATATATTCAAAAGCGGAAGGCATATTAAGTGACATGGGCTCGAAATTTATTCATTTGACTAAATGTCTAGGAATTACACCTGAAAATACAGAATTTCTGGTAGGAGGTGAGAATATGTTCTATATTTTTGACCCATGTCATTTAATTAAGGCCACCCGCACTAACTTAAGGCAGCACACCTTTTACTTTCAAGGTAGAAAAACGCCTTGGTCATTAATTAAATAATGTGATAAAAAGCAGTTCTACAGGTGTGCATCCAAACTCACTAATTCTGACCTTAATCCCATAACTTTTGAAAAAATAAGTGTGAGTTAAGCCGCTCAACTTTTGAGCCACTCAATTGCCAGTTTGGGTGCACTTCCAAATGAAGCTTTTGCAACACTTGAAATTGTAGAAAAATTTAATAACCTTTTTGATATCGAACTCCTTATCATTAAATAATTCTTATAAATTTAAGAATGTATTTGACAGATCTGATTCACAGTTAGATTTTTTAAATGAAGCTTTGTTTTTTTTGCCAAATTTAAAGGTAATAAACAAAAATGGTCAAGATTATTAAATGTTGGTCTATTACAATAAGAAGTCTTCTCAGTTTATAGAAAGCACTTTTAAACTGTGGGTATAAATATCTTAAAAACAGATTGTTTAGAAAATCCTGTAACGCAGCAGGGAGGCAATTGCATAAATCCCACATCAATACAGCCTTTAGAAAATTATTTGTGCAGAATTATTTCCACTAAAATCATATACATTGTAGGTAGAATTTAGATGATGTTCTCATTAGTTTAAAATCCATGGACATGCTAGAAATTATTAATAAGGACTCAGAAACATCAACTGCAGCAATTTGCTTGCCTGATTGCAATTACCGTAACGAAACCATTCCACCACAGAATGCTTTCTATTATGTCTGTGGATATTTGATGAAAATGTGTCTGGAAGTACATTCATGTGACATTTGCTATGCTTTTAGCAGAGAATGTACTAGTATTGATGTAGACAAACTTCTGTCGCATTTTTGAGCTTTTGATGCAACCAAAGGTACTTTTGGTGGTTTATCGTCACCACCAGAAAGTATTTTCAACGCGCAGTTTGAGAACATATGTACAGGCGAAAAAAAATTCTAATTATCTCGTGAATATATTTGAAAAAGTACAATTTCTCCATCCCAGTTCAAATTTTCCCCAGTTGTTTGTAGTAAAACTATTTATAAGACTAAAAATATTTTATTCTTTAAAATTTAATAATAGACATCTTAAATGTAATAGTTCTGATAAAAAAAGGCATTCGGAAATTGAAAATTATAACTGTCATGTATAGTTGATAAAAATTATTGCATTTTTCATTTCATAATAATTTACTCTGATTTATGAAAACTTATGTATGTATGTATGTATGTAAATAATAGCGTTTAGAGCTGTGGGTGTTCTCTTTAAGCAAAAGGGTATTAGCATTTTTTTTTAAGTTATTTGATCTAGATATGGTATTGATAATTTGTGCTCATAGATTTCAGTAATATTGTTCTCATATTTATTTTTGTATGATTTATTAATAGGGTTATGTAATGGTAAATTGTTACCGTAAAGTTTAAAGCTAGTATTGTTTATATGATAGCAGCCTTATAATTTATTATAAGCATTATTATATTCGTTATGTCTTATTAGTATATGTAGGTATAATTATATAATAATAACTGTAATGCACAGCAACCTTTAACTATAAATAATTAAAAGCATTGGCATTACGTGGTCAGTATTGAGTCCTAGATTCTGTTAAGTTAACCGAAGTTCATGTCCTTGGGAAGACAGTTGAAATTTTATCCCTTTAAATGCTGCTGCTAGGATTTTTGCCGAGTATATCTGTTAACAGTGTAAATAGAGTACCGAGACGGCGGAGGATCGAACAAGGTCGGCGGGAATGAAGAGTTGGTGCTATCTTACTCTTGACAAGAGAGGTTGCTAATGTTAGACCATCATTCAGTAATAGTTTTTTTTTCGACCAATGCCTTAGGTATAGAGGACATAGTCAGTCATCCATCCCTGGGACGGCTTAGTCCTGCCTTTAGGTGGTAATTTTTTATTTTTGGTTGTACCCGTATGTCAAAATTTGTTTATTAAACATTTTTAGTTGCATTTCTGCCGAAATTTACGCCACAAATTTACTTTCAATAACCTTTGATTAATAAACATTGTTAGACTAGTGAAAATTGTTGTCTTTTATTCAAATTAATAATTTAACACCATTGTCTTCATAAGAGTGGGTGTAAGGGTTAAAATCCCTCAAGACAACTGGGGTAAGTAAGTACTCCTGACTTACAACTCCTCAGCCTACTGATAACAGTTAATTAATAAAAACTTTTTGTTTGTGCTGTTGCAAGTTTTAATTTTCCTCCACGTTTCAAAGGTTCAAAAAAATGTACCCAATACTTTTGTAAATATAACTTATCGTAATTTAAAGAAATGGAGTGCTATTAATAATAACAAGAGTTGCTGAAACTAGTATAATAAGAAATGTCTATTTGAGAACCGCCTGAAAACGTATATATCTTTTTCTACCACCTATCAAAAACCTCTGCTACACCTCTTCAATAACTTCCAAACCAGGCGCGTGTACCTAAGCTCAAAGTGCTTTATGTAGGTTAAAAATTAACACAGCAACTTCTTAACATGATAAATGAAATACGTGGGTTTTTTTTCCTCTCAACGCACCCTCACTAAAGGAAACTATTTATTTAAATACAATTCCAAGAAAGTATTGAGATTCCTTTATCAACAAATCGTAGAAGAAATATAAGTAATATATATTTTTATGATGAAAGCTTTGAGAAATTATTATCGACAAGGGTGACGGGAAGTAGGAAAACCACTAAGTATAGAAAAGCTTAAAATTTTACTGAGTCAGATTCAAATATGAAACTTGAGCAATTTTCCACTTCAAGTTTTTTATAGTGTAGTGACAGCCGCTTCCTTTCGAGCCACTTCATGGTTTGAGCAGTTTACAAATATGGTGTCCAACTGTCATCTGCTCTGCCGGAATCGGTCCCTTGAACATCAAAGGTGCCGACGCTTTATGTCGCTACTCGTTGGTTTGTTATACTCTGGTTAAACTGTCGCGCCACACGTGTGATTGGGTCGACGGGACGAGTTTCACGCGGCGCGGCGTGCCGGGTCCTGTCAATTGGCGGTAAATTTTGCACAGTTCAAAGCAAACGCGCAGTGAGTTGGTATGAGTATATACAGTCATACGGCGCGATGTCTTTGCTCGTAAAATTTTAATTCAGTAGATAGTTTGCTCTTCAAGTGACAACACCTCGTTTTCAGACGAAGGACCATGCGAAGCCTATAGGAGCAGGGCAAATAATTTTGAACTCCCATTCTCATTCTCAACTATATTTACCATTTCCGTCTTCTCCTCGCTCTAATTCTCAATCGTCATCATGATTTCCGCCTTCTCCCCATTCTCACTTCAATCCATCCCCAAGATATCCGCCTCCTCCCCATTCTCACCCTCAGCAAGCCTCAGGATTTATTCCTTCTTCCCAATCGCAACTTCAGTTATCCTTAGAGCTTTCGCCCTTTCCCCAATCTCACTCTCAGACATCCCCAGGTTTTCCCAACAGTCACAACCATCCAAACGATTTTCGTCTGCCCCTAATTATCACTCTCAACCTTCCTCAGAAGTTTCGCCTTCTCCCTATTTCCCCATTAAATCTTAAAGTTAAAGTTGACGTTCGATAGTATGTTAAAAGAGTAAACGGCAAACCAAAAACTAGAATATTTAGCTTTTTTAAATCTCACATGTTTCTTTCTGCTTTTTCTGCAATAAAGTTTAAGCTTATATTATTTATGTTGCAAATTATTCAAACGCCTATTTAATAGATTGGACTTTAACTTATTTTTCTTTCCCCTCATAATACCTCTATCAAGGCATTATAAATTTCATCGACACATTTTGAAACGGTCTGTGGAGAAAAATTAAATAAATAGGATAAATTGCATAACCGTCTCCGGTAGCTAGAAATCTCAGTGCAACGGCCAGTCTTTCTTATACGGAGACGCACTTTCTCATTTTAATGTCCGTTTTACGCTATGCGGTGCCCACGATTTTACCAGAAGGTTATCTGTTTAAATCAGATAGTTTGTTGGTGGCGTTGTATCTAAAAAATACATAACTGAAAAATTATTCTCTATAATGTGCAACTTCCTAACTTACTTTGATCAACTTTTGTTGTCCACCACCGTTTTTTTCTTCTTTTTTTTATCAAATCTTCATTGTCCAACAAAATATAGCAAGCTGCTGCACAACCGATCATCCATTTTCGACGAACGGGCATGTTGAAATGAAGAAACCTGCCAATCTGCTGGTAGTGTGATCGCAGTCAACAAAATGCGCATCGGCGCGTCACTCTACACGCCACATTCCAGGCGCGTCGTTCCACATGCCGTGTAATGGCGCCTTTACACGGAAGTGTCCCCAATATTTTTCTTATTTAAATTTGTAATTACCGATGACCGCTTCCAAAACTATTTTCTTCCCTTAAGGTACTGGGTTGATATTTAATTTCAAAAATATAACGTTAAAAATATCTGCAGCCTCTCCGTATGTTTTATAACAATCATCGACAATTAGAACTCCTTTTTTTTTGATAAAATAAACACCATAATTAATTTTTAATCGTGGAATGTTCAAAAGCCTTCAAATTCAAAACTAACAAAAATGCCAAAGTTTTATGTTTCTATACAAACGATAATTAGGTATTATTAAGTCATTCACTTTTGTTAATCTCAGTCTTCAAACCTAGAATTATTGACATTTAAAGATCCTTTACACAAATAGTGCACTATGTAAAAATCAACCTCTCCTATTGGTCGATCCATCTCGTATTACGATATGTCTGCGTGATGCAATCGGTTTCTATCAAGAGCTCTGGTGATGTAGAGGTTTACATCGTTGGGTCTCACCTGGAAAACGCGGGTTCGAACCCCGTCGCTTTTTTTAATTTTTTTTAAGATTATGTGTCTAAACAGCTTTTTTTCTTGATTTTGGGTATGTCTTGGGTTAGATAAGGTTAGCACCTGGTTAGTTTCCTTTTCTTGAGCCCCCGTAGCGAGCGAAGCGAGCGGAGGGCCATGCGGATCGACCAATGGGAAAGGCCGATTTTTATATAGTGCACTATTTGTGTAAAGGATCTTATAATGCGAATTATTGATGCACGCTTTTTAAAAATGAAAAGGACAGTTTTCCTTTATTAAAATATATTGATGGAATTACCAGTCTCGGTATTTTAACTTCTTTGTGAAATTTTATATTTGCACAATATATTGCATCTAAGGAATATTTTCTTATTATATTTTGCTCTGGAATAAAAATCAAGTGCACTTCTCTGTTGGGTCAATTTGTGACTTTTTATGTTTTTTCCGCTCTATACAAGATATCTCAAGTTTTATTATTTTAATACTATTTTCTCATAAAACAGAGCTTTTCATGAAAAGTGAATTATTTTCGCCAAATTAATAATAGAAATACTCCCAAGACACGCTGTATACGTGATTTTACGATGTGGGAATTTCATGAGTAAGGTTTATAAATATACTTGAATCAAATATGAAAGTGATTTAAGATGAAAATAATCTGTCACAAAGGTACGTTTTTCTTACGTGCGGAATCTTTTCACCATATGATCCATCGGATTTTAATTTATTATTTAAATTACATTGCTACCAAAATTGCATTGCAGCCTGTAAAAATAGTGCTATGGAATTATCTAAAAGGTAATATTAGAGAGAAATAGGACATTACATATTTTTAGATGAAACTCATATTTTTGTGTGCTCATAAGTAGATAGGAAAGCATAATACTAGAGCAAACATTGAATTCTGCTAGCCTACCTACTCTTATACAATGGCATATCAATCAGAAAAAATATTTTGTTATTTTTAGATAGATTGATGTATGATTATGTTAAAACAGTGTCAAATGACCTGGAACTATTTTTGTTGAGTGCAGGTTAAACCTATTTATTTAAATAGATTAATTAAAGTTATGTCAATAACTCGATTAATTGTAAGTCAGATGGCCAATGAATTCCCCATTATTAAAAAAAAACATATTAATATTATTTAGAAAGTTAGTAGCAAATAGGCAGTACCCTGAAAAAAATTAAACCGACATCAAAAGTGGTTTATTTTTATAATACAAGCAGTCTTAATTCATTACACCGACTCCATTTCTATCGTTTATTTCCTGAATTTTCTTACAATCGTTTCTCTTTTACTTTTATTTTTGGACCTTTTAATTTTAGTATTGCGTAAAATACGTCACTGTATCTTCACTTTTAAGTATAATAGCATTGTCATAGAAATTCTTGATTAGATTTGTGCATGAGCATAATAATATTATGCTCGTATGGTGTATTTGGTGATCGAAATGTAAATTGTAAAATATGAGGCAACGCATAGCCTTTGTATTTTCATTCAATTCATCTCGTCCACGGAAAACTTAATAAAATTGAAAAGATTCGTGGTTGTGACAAATAATCTGATTTCTATTCACGTAAAAAGCTCTAAAGCAAAGCTTGTTTAAAAGACCCTTTTAAAAGATCACCTGATAAGTGGATAATGGGCCATCTAGAGGATTGGGGTCGGCTCCTTAAGGGAATTTAAATTATTAGAAAATGAAGATAGCTAAAGCAAGTAATTATATAAGAAATTACTTGCAGGAAAGATTTTTCATTTTACTTAAAAGATAATTACTTTTGAGTAAGTGCGAAAATCTATTCTCTACGTAATTTTTCCTCTGTAATATTCCTACACGAAACATGCCAAATTGTTAAACTGCTATAAAACTGATTATTTAAGAATAGTGCATATTTCTTTTAATATTTGTGTCTAATAATATGCTGCGATATTACAAAACACTCAAATTAATTAGTTTACAAATAGTCCCTCGGTTGGAAATATTCCGGAAATTTATCATCTGGGAATATATTTTTGGAAATATTTCAGAAAACTTTAAAATATTGGAAATAATTAGTCCAAAAAAGAAACGTACCTAATAATTTACTATTTAAAACAAATTGTTATGGAAAATAAGGTGCATACAGAAACATGAAACGAAAAACAAAAACCTAACTGAAATTAACAAATATGAATAAACGAAAAATAATATTCTGGATTCAAGAACCACCCACAAATCGAGCAAACCAGCAAAGGGCACATCTTCATCGCTGAAGGTAAACATGGCTTTTATTATATTTGGTGATGGTTTTTATTCGAGTATATTTTCATAATTTCCCATATTATCATCATCAATATGGTCAGCTCCTTCATGCCAATCAACTTTTTTCATGCCTGTTTCAACAATCTGTTTATTTTCATCGCGATCTGTAATTGATCTGTTGCCACTTTCCACTTTCTTGATAAGCTTTCGCTGTTAGGCACAAATAGTACTTAAACTGCTCTGTCATTGGTAGGCTTATTCTTCTTTATTGAATGAATAGGGCTGTAAATGCTAAGACTGAGTTAATGAGCTGCTGAAGAAGCTGATAATATCAAAATGATAAAATGGATGAGCAAAAGCGTTTTCATCCAGAAACCGGCTGATTTCCCATATAAAGTATTTGCCAAACAACGTTTCGCTTCTACAATGGTAATCTATTAATAGTAATATCTTGTCCTTTTGCCTTAAGTTTACTTTTTGCTGTCAGATATACACTCCATGGCTAAAAAAAATAATTTCCATCATGCTCAGCCCTTTGTAATCTTGGAAACCTTTAACTGGTATGGTGATTTTTATGAACAAAACTGGTATGGTCGGGTCTTTTTTGACCCATCCCTATTTTTATACAGGAGGTGGGTTTATAATTTTTTCCATACTTATTTATTTATTACTTTGTAAGAAAAGGTAACAATTAAATGCGCCAAACTTTATTTAGTTAATCTTAATGAAGAAAATAAATAAAAAACTAACCTTCAAAAGATAAAAACTGAATTCACATTAACTTAAGGATAAATAAAGTAAATTTATTTTTGGTAAATAGAACGCAATACTTCTTTATTTTAAAACTAACACACCTAAGAACATTTAAATAAATACCCCATTCAAACATATAGAAAATATTTTGACAACATAGTCTTAGGTCTATATAATTTACTTATCCACACTATTACTGCATCACTAAAATCACTGTCACTTTCCCACCTCAACTCATCTTTTTCCTTCCCTATATTATCAATTACACCAGACAAATTATTTACAAGAATTTTCAACTCGTTTTGATTTAAATATCTCGACATATTTTCTCAGCCACTTAAATGAAAAGGCAACGTAACTGGAATGGTCAGGTCAAAAAAGACCCAAGACCTCTACACCAGTCTATCATAAACTAAATTCAAACTAAGCCTACTAAAACATTAATATATCTAGAAATAGTACCAAGAAACAGGAGCGCTAGCGACGATTCTTTGTCCTTTGCCTCTTGGCACATTAGCTTGAGAAATGTTCTGGGTCATTTTTGACCCGACTATACCAGTTACGGGTTAAGTAATTCTGCTGCATAATGTATAGGTTTAATGATAAATATTTTCTTTGTCAACTAACCTTAACCAGATTTTTCTTTCCGTTTCTGTCAAGTGGGGACAACGGACAAATATCGTCCTGGATCACCTTTATAATATCGTCAACTACCTTAACAGCAAAATGAATACTACAGTGGTTTTCGTTTATAGTTTTTAACCACAAAATGTGTTAATGTAGGTTAACAGAAATCCCTTATAGAAAACAACCTTGGTGTTGGAAATACTTTTTGAATATCCCAATGAGTTCACACGGCCATTCAGGCACCTAACTTAGGCTCTAGGTTTCTGTTTTCAGTGTCTTTCGTAATAATTCATATAAAATTTGTTTCAGTCTAATCTATTATGCAATATATATTACATTATCGATTGCGGTGGAACTATTGATAATTTTAAACGTAACATTACATTTTTATTAAGTCAAAGTATGCACAAATGTATAAGTTTTATTTAGGAAATCCCTAATATATATTTTTCTGTCTTATTGTTGCCAATACTTTCAGTGAAGATATTTGAGGTGGAAATATTTCCACCTACATCACTAGTCCATACTTATTAATTTCTTTCATCAATCGCTATTAATTTTCAGTTAGTAATTCTCTTATTTTTAATCCCTTTCTTTTCCTTTAATAAATAATATCAAGAATAATACCGTCGCATGGGACAGTTGCTAATTTGGACAATTTAATCTGTAATATGCAGTAAGTGTCCGAATACATAAATTGAGAGTTATATGCTCTTCTATTTCTATCCATTGTAATAGATGCAAATCTGACTCAAGCCTGTGGGGATTTAATGTGTTACGGTATCGGTTTCTGCACTTTAAAATATTCCTGGTTTATTCTATTTTAACTTATTCCACTTTACTCGATGAAAACCATTATTTGGTAAAAATGTAGCGACACTCCCATTTTAAGCCTATATCATTTACCAGTATTTCCGAATTATTGATGGCTGCTCGTAGCGAACCTAAACACCTGCAACCACTGTGTTCCAGCTGAAACTATAATTTTAAAATAATTAAATTGAAGTCGAGCCGATATTAAGTAGAAGGTGGAGAAAAAAAAATTAGTACTGCATTATTAGCTCAACTATATAGAGATGATTGAGATACCCTTTGTAATAAATACTAACTTGTGTTTAAAAATCCCTTTTACAATTTTTGTATTTTACTAAAAAAAAAAATCAAATAACGCATGCCGTTAAATCGTTATAGATTTCGATAGGGCATCAAAAACTATATATGAAATAGCATTTACTTATCAAACCCTAGTTTATATGCATAAAAAAATTTAATGATGTGCGATATCTTAGTGCATAGTATAGAATTCAAAAATAAAAGAACAAGTTGATTTTTATAATGTAAACAAATATTTTGAAATTGGTTACAACAGAAACTATGGACTATGATGTTAAGCTTTTTGCATGAATAATTTATAAGTTCTCCGATCTTGGCCCATTTTCCCAACTTCAACACATTTTAAATGTCATTTCAGGCAAATAAATTTGCATATTTTCTTACTACAAAAACTTTACGCATCGATATGCTGAAAATAAAATTTTAAATCAAAATTTGCCATACAATCGACAGCAACAGCTGCTCCAAGTTATCAGAAAATGCCTAATTTTTTGATCCTGATCAAGTTTTCCACCACCAAACCGATATCAATTAGATTTCGAGCGATTAATAGTAACAGTATATTTAATACAAATGTCATGTCAAAATGTAAAAAAACTCATGCTATCTATTCAGACTTTAGGTATGTTTCACTTCTATCTATTTTCTCATATTTACCGTTCGCATATGAAAAAATGTTGTAGAGAAGTTCTTCATAGCAGATAAACTAGGGTTTCTGAGTCTGAACTTGTTTTGGGAATAGCTATGCGTTGGCTGGCACGAACGCTTAGAAATGGAATAAGAAAAAAATAATCAAACTGATCGATTTGATTTTTTGATATAGTGTGCTCATATTCTGCCTTTTGATGTGCAAAAGTTTGGTTGCTCCAGTTTATTCTCTTTTTCTGCACAAGAATTCTTAGAAATGTAAAACATTTTTATGATGGGACTATATGCAATAAGTACCATACCTTATGGTGACGTGTTGTGTCCAAACTCCAAAGGGCTGGAAAGTTTACATTCAACAAGCTCACCCTGTAGAAATGGCATCATCAATTGTAAAGTGGTCTCTTGTAGAGCATTGACATAGATTTTCCTGAGGTAGGCGGCTTTGCAATGAAAAACTATTTTTTGGAGAAAAAGATACCTTCATTTTCCTGACCTAGAAATCGATGCTTTTACATTTTCCCTCAAAAGCTAATTTCCTCCACGAACAGTAAAGTATTAAGAGGGATTTTCTCCTATCGAACTATCGTCCCGCTTTTGTCGATCTCGAAACATTTTTGGGGTTAGAACGACCAAAGTGGTCGCTTTTTCCAAAATATACATGTCCAAAAAAGTATTCCCCAATCTTCGATTCTCCCCAGTTTCGACAGGGTTCGAAAAACCGCAAAAAGACGGGTTCAAAGAATTTCATCCGAAATATATATTTTTTAAAACAGCTATCCTGTATTAAACCAAAATTTGAAATAACCGCACGTTTCGTCTAATAATTCAGAAACAGAAAATCGAATTCACCGTCGGCGACTCGCAAGTATCTAAAAACATGCCAAATCTCAATATTTTGTTTTCGACAAAACAAATGATATACGTAAACAAGGAAGCTTTGCATAGCCAAGTGTCACTGCGTCACGCGTGACGGCTTACTCTCACTCAATATACAGGGAAAAGTGTGCCAACCGCGCCTAAATTTTACTTCCTGAGTGTTTCTCTTTCTCTCTTGTATGAAGTCAACGCCGAATTCATCCAAATGTGCGCTATATAGTCGAGCGTAAGGGCTCGGCCTCATTCCCTACTCATTTCACTTCAGAAATTGCAAAGTTTAGAGGCGGTAAAAAATTGAAACGTATATTAATACTCTTAGCACTTTATTGTTACATTATAAGGAGTATACATAATTTGATATTTTTTATAAAGAGACTGAATAAACTTTCGAACGTCCAGAAAAAGATATGGTTTTGTTAATAATATGTAAATTCAATAAAATTCATAAACCTTCGACATCGAAGTACATAATATCACATTGATGACAACAGTATTTAAAATTGTGTATTTACACTTTATACAAATTTGTGACAACAGATATTTATCATGCCCGAACTATTATGCTTCAATAATTAATTTCAACACTCATTTTATCATACAAAATATTGTACTTAGTACTTAGTACTAAGTTATGTACATGTTCCGTTAAACTATATAAATCTATTATTGTTTCTGCCCCATCCCTCTTTCAATGGTTTCCTTATTATAACTATACATTCTTTAAATTAAACCATGAAATTATAAAGAAATATCAATGGTATGATAATATATTTATAGGATATGATTACTCATGCATTTAATACTGATATATACATACTAGCATTACTGATATATCTATAAACGCGAACTCAAGTAATCGACACTTGTTTCTACCAGCAACAAAATTTACCAAATAATTTCTAAAGAGCACAAACATAAATACAGCTGTATAAAATATATAATATATATTTAATGACAATTAAATAGTTCAGTTAATTTGTACAAATGGGAAATGTACCAAGATATAGTCCCGAATTATTAATTTTTAGTTTTAATTTACTGGGGATTTACGGCGGTTTAAGAAGCAATTAGACAAGTTAAGGTGTCGCGGAAATACTCGTAATTAATTGTTATCTTCCTTTAAATTTACCATTTATTTCAATAATCATGGCTTAGAGTTGTGTGAATCAAAAAACAATTGTGCCTTATATAACATACAATAATTATTGCGTTCTTATATTCTATTCAAGCCATTATTATGACATAATTTGAGATATACTTTTTTCAATGATTGGAATGAAATGTAACAATACAAATTATAATCGTCAAAAATTTAGCAGTTAAAATTGTTGTAAAGTGTATTCTTAACAACTAGAAGTTGACCCAGCAAACCGTTAGGTGAACACAATTTAAATGATATGTAAATGTAGCACTTTAAATATTTTATAATTAACCAACTGGCACTGGTAAAAAACAAATTTCAACCAATATACATTACCTTTTGGTCCCATACAAAAAGATATACGTGAAAAGGGCAGCAAATATTCTCCTCATCATGTAATAAACTATGATCATAATTGACACTACGATATAACGAATATAAATAAATACAACAAATGTATTAACATACTTAAACTATTTTTGGCCATTTGCCTAGTAACTAAACAATAGAGTCTAAATAATTGCAATAAGATACCAGCTCGCAAAAAGGCCTTTTGGATATAAACAACAACATATTTTATATAAGCAATAAACTTCTCTTGTAGTTACAGGATTATCCCTTGGGCAACTGATTATTATAGTTCTACAATTATTAGCTACTGAAAGTTATGATATTGCATTCTTTTGGTTTATTTTGTCAATCATGAGCATAAATAGCTTCTTCCTAGAAATTTCACTTTATGTCGAGAAAACCCATTAGCTCGAATGGATTGGGACTAATCTGGGTTAGATATATTATGGAATGTTAACATGAAAAAAAATTACAATACGGAAATTTAACTTCTTTCATTTTTCTTTAAGGTCTAAATACTGCGTTTTATATGTAGATGTATATTGTAAAGATAGCTTAACTTAAAAATCATTAATAAAATAACACTTCTGTCTCTAAAAAGCTAAGTGAGAAGAACCTACTATTTCATATGTCTCATTGAATTGATTTTCAAAAATATCTTCAGTAAATTCAATTTGGCATTTCCCAGTCGTCTAGGTATCATTAAAGCTTTTATCTAATTTTGCAAAATTTTCCTAAGGAAAATATCGATTTGCGGTAAACTTTGAAATATCTCAACAAGCTTAGAAGAGAAAATGCAAAAACGAATTAAAACACAAATTTTGAAATTACTATCATATAAAGATACAATGAAGTCATTACAAAAGCTTAAAAATGTTATACCTTGCTTGAAGCAAATTTCCTGGAAAGTCCACGAAGTTGATTTTGGCCCAAGAATAGAGATTTGAAAATTATGTTGGGGGTTGGAACATTCGGCAACATGCACTAAAACGGAGTTTTATCCACAATACCGAAACTAACCATGTTATCATCATCAGAAAATGATTAAAACAGTTTTAATCATCTTCTGATGATGCTAACATGGTTAGCGAAACGCGCGTCGAGTGCAATAATTCTGTTTCGGTAATGTGGATAAAACTCCGTTTTAGACTTGAAAATTTAATAACGTATGTCTTCAAAGTTTTAATACAAAATTCAATGGGTCAGAATCTAATGCGCGGTATGCTCAGAATACAAAAAACTGCACCTTTTATAAGGAGCACGAACCCCTTCATTTAATTTGAGTTATTGAATTAATTGATTATAATGCTATTGTTTATAGCCTATAACAAAAATTTTAATAAAACTGTTTTGTCAAGTTTTTTAATAAAGTTATTTGAGCCAAGACCATTGAGGCATATTATTAAGCTACTTATTTCAATTAAAATGGTTTAAATTGGAGAACATTTATTTATCTTGAATAAATATAAATAATAGAAGTTGTCGTTTCTAGAGTGATGAAAACTTAAATATTTTTGATGGGGTCTGGGATAAACTTGAATTGAGCCATTGTTTATTGGCTAAGACTTTAAAGGAGGAGTAATTGAGAAGTATGTCTTCAAACATGCCTTTCACGAATCAAAACGGATCAATAAACTTTTTAATGAACGGAACGCCATCGTATTTTTTTTACCAACGGAAGCGACCTTCCCGCCTTTTCCTTTGATATTGCAAGGATTCTAGTACATTGCATATTTGCTTCGCAGGATGGCCATTATTTAAACATATAAATTTTTTTCTTTGGTTACATTTTAAGTCTGTGGTTTTAGGACTTAGATCCAGAAAAAATCAAAAATTTTACGTAGCAATGCAAGAGATGAATTTAAAAACTTATGCCATTTAATACGAAATCACCATGAAAGAGAAATACTACTCCCACTAACCCTATTTTTTTAACGATAAAGTTGTAAGTAAGGCAAATCACAAAATATATTAATCACTCAATACCTAACCATAAACACATTAACCTCAAAAACTGGCTTGAACGTCACTGAAGGCTTACCTTCATTCCCCGTTTCCCTGTTTTCTTTTCTTCCAGTGACCATCCCTAAATTATCTATAATATATCAGCTCGACGAATGAAAAGTGGTGAAAGGCTATTGGTCTGGCCAAGAATTTCAAATAAGACCCTGCAGATTTTCAATATGCATGGTTTTACTATTAGAAATAAATAATCTGTGCCGGAGAACTTTAGATATCCTTATCAGTGCATTACAAAGCTCCGGATAAATTTTAGAAGTGACTTTCAAACAAATTTTTTAAACTCAAATTTCTAATTCTTGATAAGTCTTCCAGGGAACCTCAAAGCTGGGTTTTTTACTTCTCATGTGTCAAAATTTTATTTCTTCTACGTTTACACCAGTATTTTTCTAGGAAAAATGTTCTCAACATAAGTAAATGACTACATTTCATGCTGTGATGTGACATGCAGATAGATTAGCTTGTGAATTATATGAAATAATCTGTATGTCTCAAAATGCAAGTATATTAGCAGAAAATGTTAAAAGTTTGCGGACTTCGGCCAGTGATATATCGGATTAATAACATCGAACCATGATACGAAATTTTAATACGCTTTTCCTTATTTTAAATGGACAGTAAGTCCAGTAATGAAAGCATTGGAAGAATTGTTGCATTTTTCTCAAACTGCCAGATAATATAAAATACGCATGTAGTAAAGGAAAATAGAGATCCACGTGTCTGTGTTAATGATATTTAACCTCTTATGTTTCGTCGGCGATTTGGCAAAGAGGCGTAAGCATCAAAAATTTTAAATTTGTGTTAGGAGCATCAAAAGATTCCCATTGAACTAATCTATGAGCTGGCATACAGGCGTATCTCCTTTCCTTATAGTCACTCGATATTGTCCCACGTTCAGTGGGCGTTAACATCATCAAAGTAAAAATTAAATCTAACAAAGAGGCGTAAATCGTTAACATGGATATACGCGCGTCTGCTTGATCTTCTGTTAGCTGCAATGTGAGATACGCCCAAGTGTAAAAAAATAGATTTTGGCATCAGCGAAAGGGAATCGAATAAAAAAGCTTATTTTCCTCTAGGTATACCTACAGTTTGACTAAAAAAAATAAATTTGAAAAATATTTTATCAAGAATATTTTTTTTCGTTCAATTGAAACAATTATTACGTCAATTCGCACAGAGATTCTATTGAAAGTAAACGTGACCCATTTGGAGGTACTGACACCAGCCACGACCCCACTTACAGAGTTACTTGCGCATTTAGAAGCTTAGGGAAGAAATATGAACAGCATGTGAAAGGTGTTCTTAGTTGCTTTGTTGGGAATATTTTATCAACATCGAAAGTTGTAGTGTGCACGTCGAAAATGAGCCTTCCGAAGATGAGACGGAAAACATACCGCTTAATTCACACACCAAAACTATGGATGCTAACCAAAAGATTCGCAAAAGATATGCTCTGGATGGAGAGCTAAGAGAGGTACCCTTTCAGAAAGTAAGGTATGGCAATAAAAGAAAGATTGCACATGATGAGAATACAGCGGGAGAATATTACATAAACAGCATCTCTGGAAAGGCTGTTTTGGCTACAGTAATGAAGCCTCGTTGCGGTATTGGAAAATGCAAGAGTAAAGAGTGTAACATGATAAGTGATGAGCAGAGGCATAAAATATCCAAGGCTTTTTATGGTACTAGAAGCTTGTATCCCAAAAGGAGTTTATTGTTCGACACGTACAAACCAATAAGATATCAAGAGAAAAAGAACAGAAAAGAAAAGAAACTTGCACCCTAAATTTACATACCACCTTCCAAAAGGAGAGAAAATGTCAACAGTTTGAAAAATACAATTCTTACATGCTTTGGAAATATCTGAAAAAACAAAGTTTACGGCTTTGCCTAAGATAACAAATGAAGAGATAGTACAACTTGAAAGACGAGAAGGACATCATGAAGTTCTTAAAGAAAATGATGCAAAAATTATAGCTTCAGTATTAGAACACATTAAGAAAATTCCTCAAAATAAAGTCCCATTTTTGTAGACAGTCTACTTCACGAGAGTACTTACACGCTGATATGACTGTTAGAAAATGTTGTTTCTTTACCGCAACGATAATATTAACCAAGGACATTGTAGTTACCATACATAAAGACGCGTTTTTAAATCTATGAAGCATTCCTTTCATCACCCTAAGAAGGATTAATGCACATTGTGCTTAACGTATAGGCAAGCTGATGGAAAGAGAAAGTTAGAACTCGAGGACGCTTATAATACTGCCAAAAACACCTCTCTTCAAGGGAAAAAGAGAGAAACCAAGGAAACATCTAACTTAAATCCTGCCGTTGTGGTGTCTGCTGTATTTGACCTACAACAGGTTATACAGCTCCCAATAAGTAAAGAAAGTGCCCTATTTTACCATCGCTGCCTCTCTACATTCAACTTCACTATTGACAATATCGGAAATAAAGTATGCTACTGTTACTTATGCGACAAAACTATTAGTCTAGCGAAATATCAACATGCGCAGCAAGATATCTAAACGAATTCGATAATCGGTGAATCAAGGAAGTTAAATTATTTGCAGATGGTTGCAGCGGCCAAAACCGCAACACGATTATTGTTAGTATTATGCTCTACGTGATTAGTAATGTAAAAAATATGGAAATAATTGTACAGAATTAATTTGAAACAAATCATGGTCAGAGCGAGGGCGATTCGGCCCCCAGCTCAATTTCAAATGCGATGTATTTAGCTGGCGATATTTTTATTCCTGCACAATTACCTCCTATTCTTAAACTAGCCAGAAAAGCAATGCCTTATAAGGCAATCACGCCTACAAGGCTGAAAAAATTCGTCCTCGTTCAATAAGAAAATTTTACTCGGGGGAAGATGTTGACTGCACAAAAGTTAAAGAAGTGATGGTAACCATAGAACCAAATATGAAAGTTTTTGTAAAAACATCCACCTTAACGAAAATTACAGTACTCTCTTTAAGTAGAAATGCTCTGCAAGCCTTGAACCAGCCTTGATCGAAACTTAATAACACTCCCATAAAATTGGATGCAAAAAATACAATGACCTCGTTCAACTTTGTGGAAGATGTACACCAGTGCTACGAAATGAACTTTTTCAAAATATTTTCAGGCATATTCCTCATAATAATAATTAGAGCTAATATTGTTTAAGATCAAAAAATGTATTCTTTTCTTTTATAATATGATGTTAAGCCTTTTCTTGTTTTGCCTGGCGTTTGAGTTTTTCAGTTATTTTTCAAATTTTTATTTTTAATATTATAACTACATAATTTTAGGTTGTTTCTATTACCCCATTATTTTGGAATAAGTGTGTTTCTTTTGAATATAAGCATTATAAATTCATTGTTCATTAGAAAATCCAGCTCCTTTTCTTTGCTTGAAACACAAAAGGTTGATGGCTACCCATTGTAATTTTTGCATATTTCGCAATAGGAATTTAACAAAAAGGCGTATGTCCGTTTAGTGCTTCTCTTACAACATTAGAACGAAAGTGCCCCCAAATTCTACTAATATATACAATGTGTCCACTTAAGTTCGCACCATATGGGAAACTTTTTTATTATCAATTTTACGATAAAAAGTTATTCTTTATAAAAAGTTCTGCTTGGTCCAAAACCTAAAATGCTACCATCAGATATCAAAATTTTTCAGTACGTATACGAGGTTTGTCAGAAAATATGAATTTTGCCCTACAGTAAAGTAAATTTATTTTTGAAAATATCGAAAACTATAACTAGTTATCATTTTATTCGTTAAACATTTGATAACTTTTACGTCTCTTAACTTCTATGTTGCATTATTTTGATGATGCATTAA
>MU181914.1:543721-564111 GCA_016904865.1 Pissodes strobi
TTAATGCATCATCAAAATAATGCAACATAGAAGTTAAGAGACGTAAAGGTTATCAACTGTTTAACGAATAAAGAGATAACTGATTAAAGTTTTCGATATTTTCAAAAATAAATTTACTTTACTATTGGGCAAAATTCATATTTTCTGACAAACCTCTTATACGTACTGAAAAAATTTGATATATCATGGTTGCATTTTAGGTTTTGGACCAAGCAGAACTTTTTATAAAGAATAACTTTTTTTCGTAAAAAAAGTTTCCCGTATGGTGCGAACTTAAGTGGACACACTGTATAATTTCAGACTATATCCGTCAGCATACTTTAATATTATATGGCACAAAATGCTAGCCAATTATTGTTAGAAATAACGAACCATATTGAAGTTAAAAGCGATGACTTAATATATAAACAATACTTTGCCCGATCACCCTAACTTAAATTTTATATGAGTGAGCTTCTATATTTTATCAATTCATTCCATGGAACCAGAGATAATTTTAATTAGTTACTGTGGTAGTATGAAGCTTCATACTCAACTGTTCTTTCTGCTTTGCTTATTTATTTTTTTAAAGCAGTTTCATGTGCTGTGAGTGAATTTTCTCCATTAATACATATAATGGCTGGATGTCCAACTATAAAATCACTTGGTACATTGTAAAATTAAAACAATACAAAATTAAACCCTCAAGTGGTTGACACGTTTAGAAAAATAGTATTTAGGCTATGACGCCTTTAAATGAAATGTTTATTTAACTACTGAATATGTACATAATTTACCGGCGCACACGGCGGTTAGCAAACATTTACCTACCTCTCTATTAATTCCGAAGAGCGTTTGTTATGGAAATAGGTGTATACCTTAGAATACTTCCACAAAGTCGAGCTATTGACACACTTTTAATTTAAACTCTAAAGAATGTGCCTTCAACTTATATATTGCTATAGAGCGAAATATTAAGTTGCTATATTTCAATTATAATATGGCCTTAATTATTTTAATGCACCTAACGATAAAAATCTGAATTTGTAGGTATATCAGTTTTATAGCTTAATTTTCTTATGTCCCTGCTTGGCAGTTGGCACGATGCACGACAAGAATATTTAGCAACTATAGAACATGAACCAAATTTTACACGAATTTCGCAACGATAAACAAATAACCTATTTTAAAATAGTCGAAAAAACGTATTGTTCTATGCCTTTAAATAATTATTAGCTTTAGTGAGAGTTTATTTATCTTATGTCATATGCTTAAAATGTGGATTTAGTGCTTAATTTTAGGCTTATAAATTCTGGTATTATACTAGTCATATCCTAAAAATGGTTAAGTTAATTTTAATAAAAAGGGCTCCTAATTTGCGAATGTCTCAGAACCTAAAAATTGACGTTAAACGCATAGCAAAAAACACAAAAAAGGTTTAAAAAAGAATCTTATTTAGACCCTATAAGTTAAGACAATATCCTAAACGCAAGCGTTCGAGATCAAATTCAAGCTCAGAGGAAGAATTTGTCGATTCTTCTGATGAAACGGAATGCTTGTTTGATACTGGGCGATTTTCTTAGGTCAAAAATGGACAAATATATCCAATGAGAATATGAAAGCTGTGGGGAAATACAAAATAATTAATTCATATAGGTATTGTGCGAAAGGAAGGATTTGAAGTTTTTTTTTTTAATATACATCTTAAATAGGATCATGTCTCGAAGTTGGCGCTCATAGTGTCTTAAACTAGCACATAATTTTTTCCTTGTTCAAACTCAAAAATATCTCATTTTATTTTTCATGTTTCCATTTCCTAGTTCAGCAGCCTGTTAGGGTAAAGTATGAGACATTTTAACAGTTGAAATAATAATTGTATTATGGTTAAGTAAAAAATACGTTACTTGGTAAAAATTTAGGTTCTCCTAATGATAAAAAAGCAACTTAAATTTTGTTGATTTCCTCAACCTTGGACAAGGCCAAGTTATTGGGATAATTTGGGTTTTTGATACGTAATTTCCACAATGAGTACGTACAACGTGTACTAGCAACTATGTACAGTTCTGTTCATAAAAAAGTCATACACGATTTTTACTATGTAAACCTGCCTTATATGAATTATAATTTCAAAAGAATGTCATACAAGCCACACATAGATACATAAGTTTAATAAGAAAACAACCTTACAACTAAATTTTCAAACAAAATATTTATATCAGCAGTAACAAAATTTTAGCAAGTATTGGGATTAAATCCGAAAAGTATAGCTTAAAGCATAACAAAATAATGGAATTGATAATATTGACTGTTTCTTTTTGTCCTAATACTTGGCCATAGCTCCATTTCTATCTAAAACCTCATTTAGCCGTCTGGGTATTGAATTATACAAATTTCTGATTAAATGAGGATCGTTGCTCAATTCGTCCCAGGATTCTTCTATAAAAGCTATGAGATCTTGCCTGTCGTTTGATCTGAAATTTGTGTCATATATTTTTTTGGTCATTAAACCCCACATGTTTTCCATAATATTTAAGTCGGGGCTTCTTGATGGCCATAACATAGTTTCTATGTTGTTCTCAACAAACCACTCATTTATTATAGCTGCGTTATGGACCCGGTAACATTATATTTTCTAAAATATTTCTATAAGAAATTGCAGTAAACCTCTCGTCTATAATCCAATGCATTCCAAGACCTCGACGGCTCAACCATGCCCAAACATTCACTGAAAACCGCCCTGACCTTTCAGAATTACTGATGTATTTTTCTTCAAATCTGGTTCTGTAGGGTCTGTACACTTTGATATGACCGTTGAAACAAGATTGAAAGACTTTTTCATCGGTAAATTTTACCGTGTCCCAGTTTTCTCGTAAAATATTATTCAGGGCAAAAATAACTCTTCCCTGTTTATTCCCGTTTCGTAAAAACATTTTCCGGGCGGCGACGAAGTTTTTTAATCGTGAGTGTTTTATACGCCGACAGGCCGTTGATCTAGAAGCCGGAAAATTGGTTTGTTCCATTGCATTCCGTGCTACTTGAAAAGGGTTTTCTTCTAAACATTCTATTAAAGCATTGTCTTCTGCTTGCGACGTAATTTTTCTCCTTCCAGGTGGCTTTCTGCTTTCCACTGTCCCTTCGGTTTCCCATCTATGTTTGATTTTTTGTATTGTCATTTTATCTACGTTCATTATATGTGCAATGTCTGTTACATGCAAACCATCTTGCAAATACACAATTATTTGAGCCCTTTGAATATTATTAAGTCTTGGCATTATTAGAATTCTGTGCAGGATCTAACAAACGATATTATTATTTACCAAACTGTCAAAGTCATATTTTGAAATTGTCAGTCATTTTCAAAATTTCCAAAGACGGATTTACAGTAGGCAAGATTAGCTGTATGACTTTTTTATGAACACAACTGTACGATTGCTCGGCTAGAATATCTAGAAGTATGACGAGGCAAAATACAATATAAATTTCAGGATATTTAAAGCTATTTTTCAATCGTTTGAGATACTTGGTCTTTCTACAATTCTAATTTTTTATTAATAGTACCCAAAGCCTAGACCATATAGCATGGCATCTTGAGACCTGGCTGTACATATTTTTTTAATCCTATTAAGGATCTGCATAGTTCCATCTATTTATTTCAATTATTGCGTATGCATTTCACACCATGTTTTTCACGATAAGCAATCGCTATAGTAAATTTTGACTTACTTAGTATACAATTTATTTATAGTACTTGTATCTTGGGTATAAAGTTTTTATAGTGGAAAACTCTAATTTAAATAATGCATAGATTTATTGCGTTTATTATATGCATTTAAGCCCATTGTAATACTTGCTTATTTTTTTAAATCTATACATCTATGTACTAGGCTTTAACTTCTGTTAAAAACGTAGTATTTGACAGTTGTAATTGAGATAGTCCATTTTAAAATCAAAAGTTGTATTATTTATATAATTAAATAATAAATAAGCAGACCGTGATGGAAGCAAGGACCTCCATACATAGAGCACATCAATAGCGTCGATACCAGACGACCGAGTGACTATACTACTGAAGTTTCTCATTATCCTTACATAGTCTATGATAAAGTCACGCCTGAGCTGAATACAGTTGTTGATTTCCCTCTACAACATGAAAATGACCTATTAAAAAAGGAAGATATTTTTCTTTACTATTATAACCACTACAGAACAAGATTTAAAGAAAGATTTTGAAATCATCCATCCATTGACAGAAATGCCACTGCAAATAGTTTTCTACTGCGAAAGAATTGCAAGAAACTTAGATTCACTTCTTTGCCTACATCACTCCAAGGTTTTTTAGTGACAGCTCTTCATGAGTAGTCCTGCACTTTGTAATTATGTAGTACAAGGTGATTTTTAATTTTACTTACGAATTTCAACTAGCAATACTCACGACCAGAAAATGGGCTACCGGTGGCCCGGCACGTCGAAACCTAGATACTTGGATCACGTTGGTGTCTCCCAGTCACCGCTATCTGAGTAATATCGTGGTAGATGTGTCACTTAGATCTACATGGGGTGTGACTTGTGACCCAGTTCCCTGGTATCTATGCTACTAGAGGTTTTTATACCTTGCTCCATGATATAAGACGAAACTTAGTTGGTGAAAAAAATATAGACATAGAAAAACAGTGACAGTGGGTTACAGGAATATTAAAAAAGTATCAATTCTGATGACAACAGTATATATCATTGAAGTATACGGTTGATCAAAAATATTTTGATTTTGATAAAAATTTTAATATTCCTTCACAAGACAGAAAACAAGCAGGTTCGTCCAAAGATATATTGCCAGATGATAAGATAGATGAACAACCTGTCCAAACACGTAAACCTTGTTGTTGAAAATTTAATGAGGCAACATATTTTATTGGATGCTCGACACAAAAAAAAATTGTTTTATTTAAATTGTTTATCATGCTAAAAATGTAATGAGGGTAAAACAGTTTGAAAATTTATTAACTGCTTGAAACTCAACTATACAAATACGAAAAGCACGATTTAAATGAAAAAATTGACGTCTAAAAGAAGAAAAACATTTTCAAAAAGATACATTATTAGAATGGGACAAAAATTGATTTTTGCATAGAAAAGTTAATCACAGTTTGAAAAAATTGCCATTTAAACAAAGTTGAAGGAAATTGATTCAAGATTTGACCAAATTTTTGATATTTTTGACAACCATTAGTTAATAAATTATACTCCGGAATTTTAAAACAATATAAAAAACAATTCAACGACAGAATCCCTGTGGTTAGAATAATATCTTAAAAAATATCACAAGCCAACAGTCAAGATTAGAGCTCAAGCCAAAGTTAATACGGTGGCTGTTAAAGTAGATGAGATATCTATAAAGCAAAAGGTGGAATTGTTAATAAAACATCGTCTAAAGAGTAAATTGAAAAAATTGTTTAGATATGGATGACAATATACCATAAATAAACATATTATTAGTTTGGAAGCTACAGGAAAAGCATTTGAAAAAATTAGTGTGCAAAGACATATTAATTAAATGTCACAAATGAATGCAAGAGAAGATTTTAATGATTTTTTTTTGGTTTATGCGGCACTTGTCAGTCTAAAGGTTACATCAGAAATCAAATATGTCCATCTTGTTTGGGCCATTATAAATATTGGAAATATAAACGAGAAATAACTGTTTGCGTTAATAACTGCAACAAAAAAAATATTACCTGCCATGAAGCGAATAGCATAAGTTGCCAAAATGCACAAAATGCAAGACACAAGGATTTTTTTTACAGTAATGGATAATTCATATTCTATTAATAAAAGTTAAATATACTGGACTCAATTAGAATTCTTTATCTATATTCTCGCAGCATGAAAAATAAAATGAGCAAAGTGGAAATACTTATCAATGAAGAGAATGCCGACCTTATTATGATAATGGAAACATGGGTAAGACCCAAACAACATAAATATTCAAAAGTTTATTTTGATTTTTGCTACCAGACGTAAATTTGATCGAGGATTGGGCATCTTTATTCAGAACAAAATTGTATTTGAACTTATCAAAGAAATTTATAGTGAATTACCTTACTTAAGTTTAAATCAAAAAATAAAATTATATGTGCTATGTATAGATCTTCTTCTATGAGGAACAAGAATTAAATAAATGAAAAGCTGGGATCTATAACAACACTAAAATTAGAGGGCTACTTCATCGGTGATATGAACAATAAAATTTTAGAAGATAACGCAAAAAATAATAGATATTTACAATTCTAACAACTAAATTTGCAACAGGACCATTTCTGCAATTCTAACAACTTTAAATTTTGTAACAAAACTATTTCTATAAAAATAATAAATAGTAAAATATTAACTAACCACTTCATTACAAATTTGTTGAAGGAAATCAAAATCGAACACGAAATCAGCTCATAAAGCGACAGTATGATCAGTTTCATTTAATCCTGTAAAAGCAAATAAGAAGAGTTTCATTTGGGGCTGATTTCTATCAAGAGATTTAGCGAAAATAGTTGAAAAATTAATTGTTTCTTTTATATCAGAAGAAATGCTCTTTCTATGACCCAAAGGAATACTTTAATGTAATCATCAAAACTTTTCAGAAACATTCCTAAAAAACTACTGTTAAAAAAATTATAATTCAAAGCCATGGTTGAGCGAAGATCTATTTTATGAAGAAGAAAATTAATTATGATCACAAGAAAAAGCAGGATTCAGGAAATTTATTTCTAGCCGTAATATAAGACAGCTATAACAAACTTATTAAAAAAAGATATTTGACTGAGAAAGCAAACATTTTATAAAGAGAAATTTAAAAACAGTTATCCCAAAGGAATATAAATGATATGTGCAATGTATAGACCTTCGTCTATGAGAAACAAAATTTCATGAATGAAAAGCTGAAATCTATAACAACACTAAAATTAGAGGTTTACTTCATGGGTGATATGAACAATAATATTTTAGAAGTTAACAATAATGTAAAAAAAACTATCAATATTCACAAACTTCTAAATTTGCTCTAAAAAACAATTTCTACAAGAGATATAACGAATAACAAAATATTAATTTACCAATTTATTACAAATTCGGCAAAGGGATTCAAAATTGAATATAAAACCAGCTTATAAATATGATCCAAGTTTCATCTAAATCTGTAAAAATATATAAGAAGAGTCCCAATTGATTTCTATTAAGAGATTTAACGAAACAACGCTAAAAAATTAATGGTTTACTTAAACCAAAAATATGATCCAAATGAATACTCTAATATAATCATCGAGATTTTTCAGAAATGATGTTAAAAGAAATTTAATTCAACGCCACGGTTTAGCAAAAATTTTTTATGAAGAAGTTAAATAATTATGTCGCTGAAAAGCAGTATCCGTATGACAGCTATAACAAACTAATTAAAAAGAGAGATTTGATTGGCAACGCCAATTTTGAAATGAAAAATTTAAAAACGATTATCCCAAAGGAATATTGGAAAATATAAATCTTATATAAAGTGCCAAAACAAAATAAAACAAACCCATTGTAGATCACTTCTTGATCAACGATATCAAAATTGAAAAAAAAAATACTATTAATATTAGTAAAGGGCTGTTAATTATTTCATGTTTGCTGACAATATTCTATTTATATAAAGACGACATGAAGGTTCAAATCCAAATTCATTGTTCTTTGTAGAAAAGGAAATATCCAATCAAAATATTGAATACATCCTTGAAAATTTAAAGTTAAAAAATACCAGTGGTTTTGATAGCATTTCAGTTACTATTATTGATCACCGGAGTTTACTGTTACAAAATATCTCCCTTTTTAAACATCTACCTTTCTGCAACAAATGAAAAAAATTCCGATTTGGAAAACTAATTAATGTCCAGTATCTATTCTCAACATTTTATTGAAAATTTTAGAAAAAATTTTGGACTCAAAATTATTTATTTTTTTGAATACCATAATATACTTTTCAATCTGAAATATGGGTTTCGGAAATCTAGAGATATAGAAGAAGCAACAACAAACATTCAGTTAAATATTAATTATAAAATAAAACATGTGTTATATAATATATAGATTTGTGTAAGGCATTTGAAACTGTAGGTCATGATATTTTGCATAAAACAATATTGTTAGTTCGAAAACCTTCTATACAACAGAACACGGCACGCTAAAATATGAGCTGTTCTAAAAAAGTTCCTTGTGGAGTTCCACAGGGAACTCCACAAGGAAATTCTGTCTTTATTAAAATTAAATAGCAGCATAACATTTTTTGCTTTTGTTACATTTATTATTTACAATGGAAACTCTGTACTGAAAATCCAATCTAACATTAATTCAAAAAGTTTGCTTATTGCTAAAAAACGCATAAATAATGGGACACCTACAATATTTAATAATCGAAATATATTTTTGCCAGTTTTATAAGGTTTCATATTGATGAAAATTTAAGTTGGAGAAAATATTCCGAATATATTTAAAATTTATGTGTCTCGTTTAATCCGCATTTTTTATAAAATCTGTCATTTTATTCCGTTAAGTTTATTAAAGAATATTAGAAAATTTGATATTTAACTTAGATTTAGGGTTCAGGCAATTTGCCCGGTAATGAAAAGATTACAAGAGCACCAGATAAATGTATTAAATGTTTTATAAGCTGTCTTATGTAGAACGAAGATTAAATCTATTCGTACCAAAAGAAAGTTTCAATGTAAATAATGTGTTTAATTGAATAATATACACAATCAGTCATTCAGTAATAATAAAATACGAATGTTTAAATTAACAATTTTGAAATGTGGACTTATTATATAAACAAAATACTAAACAAGTTTATAATTTAGAGACGGCGTAAATTAGAAGTAATTTTGGTAAAAAATCACGAGGGTTTTCAAATTTGCAATCAATTTGAAATATATCTGAAGGCTGAGACTTTAAAATTTTAATACTAATTTATATAGACTGTCGTATTATTATGTAATGTATTTCTTTCTATGCATATTGACCTATTATTTTAATGTTAAGATGTTCTATATTGTTTTGGAGGATTCATTTTTACCTTGAAATTGACTGCCTTTGGCTCCACTAATGATTATTCTTATTTTGAATTGGTATAGAGCCTCTTCGGCCTTGGCGCCTGGATGTAAACTGCACAAGTGCTAGTTTAGTGATCCTAATGAATTACTTACTTCTTCTAGACTTGCCTATCGAAACGTAGAAGTAATTCATTTGGGTCACTAAACTAGTACTTGTGCAGTTTACATCCTGGAGCCAGGGCCGAAGAGGCCCTATACCAATTCAAAATAAGAATAATCATTTGTGGAGCTATTATTTTAATATATGTTTATTTTACAGCTAATTTTATTATTATTGTTCAATGTATTATTGCGTTTTTTATGATAAGCTTGAAAATGTATGACGAAAAATAATAATAATACTTTTTGGTCGAAATTTTTAAATATATTACTTTCATTTTAACGTGCAAAATGAGACCCTGTCATGATGAGCTCTATTCTTATGATTTGCAAAACTGATTAGCTAAAATACTGGTAATGTTATCCGCCTTTTTCTACTTCGACTTTAAAAAGTTTGTTTAAGGTAATAAAATGCATCAGTTTTGCCTTAATATAAGAGACATTTGACCTAGCATATTGTGTTAATGATGCTAGTCAGGCATGAAAAATTTATTACTTTTTCGTTCCTGTGTTTTAAATGGTTTCTTTCTTTTCAATTTACCTTAAACTACATACCATAAAATAAGATAATTATCACCGTTTGAGAAAGTATTGCAGCGTTATCAAATTTATGTCCAACGAATAGCCCAATCATTGCAGAAAGTAACTTTATACAAACCAAAGGAGAAAATAATACCATAAACCTAACTACTCCGAATAGACGCTCAGTTAAACGATATAAAAACGTATTGTATTTGGACTCTCGCTTGCCCAAGCGAGCGTCCAAAGCTCGATTTCGGCTCGCTTACTTTTGCTACTCGGTATGAGATGGCGCGCAATAATTCGACGCTAAAATCATGCATTATTGCCGGTTGTTTTAAAACAAATGTGAGTTTGGGGAATATTTATGATTTAATGCGTTTCATCATAAACCTAACTATGGTTGGGTTTATGGTTTTATAACGAAAACGTTTGAAATAGAAAATAAAATATATCTCTTTTACGTATGTAATAATTATTATGAACATATGCAAAACCGATTTTTAAAAGACGTACCTATAATAATACGTCTGTAAGTAGGTAGGTATCCATTAAATTAATTTAGGTGAAATAAAATGGGATTATTTAGTAAATTATTATGAAAATGTAACGATAGAAAATATCAAATACATCTATACAATTTATGTATGAAGTAGGATATACATCAATATGTAATAGTTGGTTGACACGAAATTGAATTGTAAATGTATGACGTTTGCCTTATCGTCGTCAACATCTCTATCAGATCTTCATTTATTCTTTCGTTGAATCCTAACTAAAGAAAAATTTTTATAATATCGCATTTCAAGGGAAAAATTAAATATTTTTACCTGAATTATGGAAATATAAATTATTCCCTGCATGTCTAAGAAATCATACAGTTTTTTTTTTAAATTCGATTTTTAAGGTGGACAAAAAATAAGCAATTTTTTAAATTCCGCATTCCAAGAGAAAAATTTTGTATTTTTTACTTATTGAGGCATTACAGATTACTCGTTAAATTCTCAGAATATATAAAACAAAAACAAGATTGCTCTAAAAAAATAAACATTAAATTAAATCACACCCATCAATTTATTACATTTTACAATTAATATAATAAAAGAGCTTGTCCTGGGATTTATCTGTGTTAATTTATTTTATGAAATGCATAAAAAAGATTGTTAGAATTACTTTTGTCAAGATAAATTTCCAGGTCTGGTATTTTTTAATTTAGTTCAATTTTTTTTGTTTTTTGTTTTTTTGGTTTATTCATATAAATAAAAACTTGTTTTTAAACAATTTTTTACTAAACTACGGGACATAGTAATAAGGATATTGTATTTTTTCAAACATTTATTACGTCATGTTTTGAACGAAAAAAGATATCGAGATGCGGTTTGAATTATGTTGTTGAAAATTTTATTGAGACAAAGATACTTTATCGGAAATATTTCATTTTGGTAGGAACTGTATTATACAGGGGTTGGAATAAGGCACTGCAAAAAATTTGAAAATTCAATCGGACCGAGAATTTTTATGGGTGAAACCAACTTTTTGTTTTATGCATCAGTTTAATTGCCTAGTTAATTAGAAAAAAACAAGTTTGTCAACTTTTTGACATCTGTCATGTTTTTCGAGATACGCTTGTTTTTTTTTTTATTTTGGCCAATTAATTTATTAAATGACGAGGCAACTTAACATTGGTTGCCTTGGTTACATTTCTATTGATGTCTTATAATCACTACACCATTTTGTGTAAGAATTTGTTACAGCAAAAAAATAATTGTTATTTTCTGAAACTTTGTGATATTCATACTTTTGCAAAACAACCAAGAATTTTCTTCTTCTGGTTTAAAAAATTTCTACACAGAATGATTATTTTTTAGTCAAGTGCTTATTGGTGAACTTATTTCATGAAAAAAGTCCGTATAAACATGGGTCTGGAAATGCATTATTTTTTAGATACTGGGTGTTGTTTTGTTATTAATATCTCCGCCCTGGCCCATTACTCAGATATTTTTAGCCTTTTTTGGACACTAATTTAAGACAAGCGATAGCAAATTTTCTTAAAACATTTTTTGGAATTTGAAACAAAACAAAAATACTTGCTTATTTCAAGAGCCAGGAACATATAATAAAAAGGTATTTTTTTTTCTCGAAAGCGAGGTCAGATAGGAACAAAATTATAGCAGCAAAAAAGTTGTATTTTTAGTTGCTTCATTTAATAAAAGTTACAAAAAAAGTTAGTGGCGTACATTTCTCGAACAAAAATAATTGGAAAGATGCCCCCGGGTCATAATAAATTTAATAATTTTATTCTAGTTATGGCTAAAATAGACTTTAATCACCAAAAATAGACCTGCCAATTTCAAAAAAGTCCTTTTAAAAATATTTATAATATTTATAAAACACCGATTTTTTAACACCTCATGTTTAGATGAACTTTCTTTCATGAAATTACTTTAGGAATGCGCTCTTAAATTTAATAAGTTGAGAGTGAAAGCTGTGTGCATGTACGAAATATACTAAATGAAACACTCTTTGTATTCCATACATAAAATTTTAATCCAAAAGGACCTCTAAATTAGCCTAACAGAACGCTTTCGGCCGGTGCCATCATCAGCGTTACCTGGAAAGTGAGTAAAAGAACCACCCAGTAGTGGAGAACAGTGAATGCTGTCGAATTTTGGGTTTAAAAATTAAAATTTGCAATCGGCATTGTTATGTACATTATGGCATGAATAAAATTGTATTTTGAGTTTTAAATTTGAATTTTGAATTCTGAATTTGTTAAGATATAAAAGATGTTAATTAAAAACTGTAAATTAAGCCTGATGAGCTTTTGTGTGTTTTTTTGTTATTCAATTTTTAGTTGCTCGTCATTATCTTTTTTCACAATTTGCCTTGCGAGGTTTTCGAAAACTGGTTACAAATTGGATCGAATAGCATTTTCGAAACATATCTACACTGGGATTTATACTCCATCCACCATGTTGCCTAATAGTCGAAAAGAAATTTTCCTGAGCAAATCCTGAATTGCTAATTATTAAGCTTACACAAGATTGCTTTTATAGTAGTATATTTATACATAAATGTATCAAAATGTGCAAACAGAACGAAAAATATCACTAGGTAACAAAAACTAGTCAACTTTGGTAAAAATATGCTTATTGCCTTTTTATAACTTAAAAATTAGACCCTATTTATTATATTTTATAACGCAATATAAATTTTCAATATACTCTAATACAATTTTTTTTAAACTACGTTTCTTCATCTTCATTAGGATCAAGATGTACTATCTTTTCTTTATATATTTCGGTAGCCTCCAACTGAACATCTTCTACGCCGAACTCTGCGTCAAGCTAGTTTTGTACTGATTACATGTGTCACACGTGTCTCTCTATGGCAACTTAAACCCAATGTTGTACTGACCACAGAAAACTCTTCGATGGGCATCTTCTTTAGCTGGTGAAATACCTTGGTCTCTGCACCGTGGAAGATAGAACTTTGTATACAGAGAGGCAATAGACAGGCATGATCAATGTAGACACGACTGAGATTACATTTCCTATTATAGTGGCTTGTATACTAGGTATTGCTTTAATATCAGCATACACACTTCTTACCGTTTCTTCAGATAATCGGTTTTTGCGCTTGGGATGTTTACCACGTTGGTCACTTTTTGAAATCGTATTTCCCTGGCTATCTATTTGTAAATATTGTATATGAGCTTCTTAGAATTCTGAAGGCTGTGAATAGACAAGAACTCCTTGCATATCTGTTTGTCAACTTCCTAAATATGAAAAAGTTTCTGTTCGAAAAGAAGCGTGTCTTTTTGCTTTCTTGGGATAATTTATTGCTTTTTTAAGCTGTAGCCTTTATACTGCCAAAAGAATACGTATTCTGTTTGTCATATGAATCTAAATTCCAGAAAGAATGGATAAATGGCTCTTCATTTCCTACGAGCAATGACTTGCAGTCTTTTTTACAATGGCGGGGAGCCCATGGATTTTCAATCATTTTTTACCCTTCCAGTCCTCGTAGGAGTGATGTAAAAAGAAAAAACGATTTTTTTTTTGGATTTCTCCGATTCAAATAAGGCATGTATTGCATTGATGGTTTGAATCATACCATCAAAACAAGACGGCCTTTCTGCCTTCGAGTTTTTTAATTTTGAAAAATATCTAAGCCTTTTTTAAAACCATTTCGAAACCATTTGGGTTAATATGTTTTTGAGAAAGCTTTAGCACGGCTCGTGCCGTATTCGAAGACTGATCTATTGCAAACACCCTTTTAATATGATCAAAACTTATAATGTTCTCGAACAAGGTAAAATTATTCTGTAGCAAGTTATACCAGATATTTTTGAATAAATGAGGTACATCAAATAACCCAAAAATGTTGTGTTTCTGATAAAGATAAAATGGCGTGTCAGCACTTATTCCTAACAGACTAAAAGCTTTTCTATAGTTTGATTCCTGATCACAAACGATTGCTTTTGGAAGAAATACAACAGCATTTAAATTATCGAGGGCGTACAAGATTGAAGATTTGAATTTTTCGCCTTTTACCGAGGTCCCGGAAACAAAATATGCAAAAGGCAATTTCCATTTGTGATATAGGCCTCGAATAGAAAAAACTAAAACTTGTTTAGCATGTTTCGGAAGACGTCCTAAAGGACCAAGATCCTCGGAACCCTCAATAATTTCTATTTTTTTGGAATATTCCAAATCTTTTTTTACTCGACATTTCGGCGAAAGCCAAAATACATTTCCGTTCTTCACTAGACATGGTAGAATAATTTTTTTGAAGGTGATTTAAGACAGTTTTGTCGATTCCGGTTTTAAAGATGCATTCTCCAATCCAACTTCTAATCGTTTTGGCGTAGAAGGTGCGGATGAGTTTAATTGATTGCTGTTTTAAAAATCCGTTTCCAAAAAATGCCTTTCGCATACATAATTGCGGTAGATTTCTTCCTTTGGTAAATCAAGTAACTTCTGATTTCATACAATATAAAGTTATTTATACAGAGTGGTTCCTTAATGACAGGCTAATATTTAAGGAGGTGATTATTGGACCCATTTTAAGAAAAAACTGCATATGAACATATGCCCTAAACGTCTTAACTTTTGAGATATATAGAGGTCAACTTTAAAAAATAATAATTATTAGACACTTTTGGGTTTCTCCTGCGTCGAATTGCTACTAAAAGTCGCAGGAGAAATCCAGAGTTATTTCATCAGTAGCCTGTGGAAGTTTCATCATTAGCCTGTGGAAGTTTTCTGGCAAAACTATTATTAGACAAGCAGTGGTACGCCACTGACTTTTCTTAAAATAAAAAATATATTTATTTTTGAAATCCTTATTTCTTAAGGAAAAGATTTGATCACTTGATTTTTTTTTAGTCCGAAATACGGTTTTCACCTAAAAAAATAAAATCTAATTCTCTACATTGTGATATTATTTGTCATTAACGTAATTGTTATGACCATACAAAGAAACGATTATTGATTTTTTTTAAGCGAAAGCCTTGCAGCGGACTTAAAAACACCAACTGATCAAATTTGTTTAGAAATGTATGCGAATTTCAAAAATGATTTTTATTTTAAGATAAAGATGCGTACCATTTTTTTCTTCAAAAATATTCAATGCAAAGCTGGTACGGACGCCACTGGAAAAAAACGGTCTGTACAGGGTTATCCAACAAGAACTGGACAAGGCGATTTTTTTACTTTCCCTGTACTTTTATAAAAAAAGCTGAAATAGCAATGTTCAGCAAAAAACAACTGAACATCAAATGAAAGTGCTAGGGGTCACTTTGCTATTTTTTTTTAATCGAACACCCTGTATATTACTACATATTTGAACACTCTAGAAAAATCTAAACACATTTTGTGTATAATATCCTATACCTTATTTAGCTGTTTACCAAATATTGACAGTTGAAAGTCCGGTATTTTGACACTTTGACAGGCTCTAAAATTTAAACTGCACAAGATCAAAGAAAACGGTTTGCACATTCCTATCTTAAGTTTTCATAAACTATCAAATGACAGTATCTTCGAATATAACCTGCGGATAAAATTAACCGAGACTTTTAAACCTCCGGTTAAATTCAAAGTTACTATCATTCGATAGTTTATGAAATCCTAGATGCAGACCGTTTTCTTTGATCTCGTGCAGTTTAGATTTTAGAGCCTGTCAAAGTGTCAAAATGCCCGACTTTCAACTGTCAATATTTGGTAAACAGCTAAAGATAGATATAGGATATTATACACAAAATGTATTTAGATTTTTCTAGAGAGTCCAAATATGTCGTAATATACAGGGTCTTCCATTTAAAAAAAATATCGAAGTGACCCCTAGCACTTTTCTTTGATGTTCAATTGTTTTTTGCTGAACATATCCGAATTCGCGGGAGAAAATTACATATGATGACTATTTCAGTTTTTTTATAAAAGTACAGGGAAAGTCAAAAAATCGCCTTGTCTAGTCCTCGTTGGATAACCCTGTACAACAGAAAATACATCTTGATGCCTAAAAGACGTGTACCCAATTTCATAAAGATATCTAGAATAGTATCGCACTTATTATATAAAAAAAAATGTTTTACCTCCTTTTGTATCTAAAAGTTAAGTTGTTTAGGGCATACATTCGTAAGAAGTTTTTTCTTAAAATGTGTCCAAGAATCAACCTTTTAAATATTAGCATGTCATTAACGAACACCCTGTGTAGTAATAGGCAGTGGTGGCTCGTAGGTATACAGTGCGAGTCTCTAACTTTGCAATAAATTGAGTAAAGGAGAGATATTCTTTTTTTCGATAACTAAACTATGCTAGCACACGTCGATTACTATGTGCCGAACTGAAACTTTATTAGGGATTTGATTTAAAAAATAGTCGATGACGTGATATCTCAAATTTGAGACACCCGTATAAAGCGGCCCGAGGTATTATGTCCACTATTATAGGTTTCGATAAAGTTCTTGATTAATCCCCAGTTTTATTTAGATTTATTCAGATTAACGTCAAGGTTCATTGAAAGTTTTATTCTTACCACTATTTAAAATCCATATTTTGCAAAGTTCGTCATTCTTTAGGGGAATTCGAAATAATTGAATCCCGTGATTTCTTCGATTATTATTGCAGTTATAAAAACAACAGGTGATGCCTGACATGTTGAAAACAATAATAATATCAAAATATTATAGTCAAAAATAGGAGAATAATAATTAATGTCGTATGAATTGTGAGAGCTCCGCAAATAAACCTAACTCCTAACTAGTTGCTGCAATCTGCAATTGCGATTATTTGGAAAATTTAGCTACGCGCGCCGTGCAGGGCGCTGCACGGTTTTTGCTGGAGGATCGAGCAAGCACGTAGGTCTTACCTTAGTTCATATGCATCGCGCCGGACCCGGCCGCAGTTTTCCGCGAAACAGTTTTTGATGAATATTCCCAAGATGAAAGAGAGCATTTTTATACGTTTTTACGAAATAAGGGTGATAACTGTATTGCTGAATATTAGTTATTTAATGTTTTTAGTGTTGCGGGGTCAGATTTGATAGGTATCTACCTAGGTACCTATACATTATTTTAGATTTCATATATTGTAGTGTAGTAGTAGCATAAACCTAACTACGCCGAATACCTAGTTAGGTTTATGGTAGTAGGTACAAGATTTAATATAATTATATTATAGGACATGTTATGTTAATTTCCTAGAAACTGTAAATAAAAAAACTCCGGTCCTGCAACATTTAAAATCATAGGTAAATAACCGAAATAAAATAGAAGCCTCTTTTCATATTTAATTATTATACATAATCAATTTTAAGTACATTTAAATTTGGCAACAGCGCTAGCGACCCGAGTTCTAAAAAGGCGTTTGGCCGTTGTTTGGCAAGCGACGAAATACGATAAAATTTAATTCGTAATAATGGTGGCGCCATCTCTCGATACAATTGTAGCATTTTTCTATAGCCTATGCCCACTGAGCGTCTATTCGAAGTAGTTAGGTTTATGATAATAATTAAACATATTAAACATTTGATCAATTATTAGTTTTAGATCCATATTAATTGCTGTCTATTTGATATATATACACTTACTTCCATAACACATGTTTTCTTAGTATTAACAATTTTATAAAGACACGTCTAATATTTATTTAGAAAACCTAATAATAAAGGACCCATAGTGATGTGATGAAATGGTTTTTTTTAATCTACAATAATTTAATTTATTTAAACACAACTCTCTTGTTGGCAACCCATTAACGGCGTTCGAACAGTAACAACCTCCCGATGGTAAAGTCCTTGCTTAGAGGTCGGAAAAATTGCTGTTACAGGTGAAATAATAGGCGAAGTTCGACTATTCGGAATAGGTGGAGGGGGCCTCCTACCATGGTCAATTTTGGTATAAATTGTTGATTCGTCCCCTTTTCGCAAGGTTGCGTATTGCTGAGATGCTGAAAGTTGTTGGACGCCGTTCTTAATTGGATCTAAGGAGTTAGGACGTGGTAGTTGGAGCTCAGCATAGACCACTTCGTTGTTTGACACCTGCAAATAAGAATATGTAATGAATTTATTTTCGTATTTAAATTATATAGCTCTCCCCGCATAATATATACTATAATCATAAAATATTATACTCACTTATAAAAGGTAAGTGAAATAACCCTAACGTTTTTAGATTTTGCTCAGAATTCTAAGCGTGCTTTTTATTCAAATATATCTTCTTTTAAATATTCACGCCTGAACCTGGACATTGTTCAAAATGTGCCTGGCTGGAAAGTGCAATCCATTAACCGAAAGCGAAACATATTGCTCTTTCCTTTGCTTTTAGTTTTCCTAATTTATTGTATTGGATTTATTACACGAAAATTTTGATATCTTACTTTAGACTATTACAACTAAGAAAAATAACGTCACCAGTTATATAATTTGGATGTGTAAGCAAAATATAGTTATACTATGGCTTATAATAATTGGCTACATGTAAAATGTTGAGCATTCCCTAAAATTTATTTAGTTTTTAAGTTTGTATTTTAAGAAATTTAAGAACAAGCTCCATTTTTTCAACCACATTGAATATAAATATCCAGTTCCAAATTGAAGCCATGAGAAGATAAAAGATACGCGCCTGGGTAAGTGAAATATCATGGCAGAAGATATAATTTAATGATAAATAATATGGTAGAAAGTAATTTTTATTTTAATTTTAAAATTTTTAAAAGAAGGTGCAAGTATTTAATGAGATAATACAAAATGCACACTACCATTCATAATTTTACCATCAAATATCTGATTCGATGTTTTGGCTTTATGCTGTTTTTTTAAACTATAGGGCTGAATTTTTTATATAATTTTTTTCAGTTTTTGGTTACTCGAAAAAAAATAAATAAAAAAATGTACCTCTCTAGATCGGAATAATATATTGGACAGAGATGTCGGCTATGGATATTTTTTTCTTTTAAACATGAGTGTTGCTCGTCATTAGAGTAACGAAATAAATACGCCCCGAAAAATTAAATAAAACATCCGGGTCAGTACTTAAAACGATTGATTTGATAGTTCTATATTGTAGAGGAGAAAACATTGCTATCGGAATGTGATATTATAGATTATCTCTATAAGGGTAAGCAAGCATAAAAAACCAAAATCAATTTTACAGAAATTTACTAAATCTCAAAAATTTGAAAACTAGGTGGTAACTTAATTTTATTTTGTATGTCATTAAATTCCACCATTTTGCCACCCACGAGGTAACCTGCTTTGTATCGTTTATATTAGCCCAAATTCCAATGGGACACAGACCGAATTGCTGCATTAAAATTCGAAAAATCCTTAAAATATGCCAATAAAGTCCCGTTTACACTTATTTGACGCACATCAGCTATTAAAAATTACTATTTATAAATCTAATAGTCTATCCTTTTGGAAGGGGAAGTAATTATAGAGGCCATCCAGTGGGTAATAAACCAACCGTTTACCTGTAGTACTGACTGATTGCAAACCGTATCGTAGGTACAATAGCTATAACAACCGTTGTATTTTCTTTATCATTAAATATATTAATAGTTAATAATATGTTAAAATCTATTCCTGGCTTTATTATTAATGGTTTAAATGTGTCTCGATGAGTAATAGTAGTTGTTCATTATGCTATGATAATTAATATGATAAAATTATTATATTATTAATAGTATATTATGATATAAGTGTATAAAACACGACGCGCAGCGGATGGTTTTGTAAGTCGCAAGGACTTTATAGGCATCTTATACACGTATATCATACGCATTTTTTTTATTACGAATACATCATAATCTCAAGAAGGTTTTAAATATTAAACTTAAGGGATATATTGACGAATATATTAATCTCTCACATATGACATGATCAAATGTTTCTATAGCAACCTTTAAGAAAGTAGGCGCATCATAAACATCATTTTAAGCACGCTGCAGCGTGCGATATTCGTTGATTATGATGCATGCGTAATAAAATAGTATATTATGATATTAGTGTATAAGAGGGCCTTTAAAGCACGCGCGACATATTTCAAAACACGACGCGCAGCGGAGTGTTTTGTAAGTCGCAAGGGCTTTAAAGGCCTCTTATACACGTATATCATACGCTATTTTTTATTACGAATGCATCATAATCTCAAAAATGTTT
>MU181914.1:564121-577891 GCA_016904865.1 Pissodes strobi
CTCCTCCAGGCTGGAGAACACCAAAGTACAAAGTCTGGAGCTGATCACTAGGGAGTGACCCAACAAACCCTATTTTTACCCCTGTCAGACTAGGGACCACCAAAGGGAAGAGTCTGAGGCCAATGCATCCAGTGGAAGCGGCCCTAGGTGGTAGATGCATACGCCTACTCGCATCGTCCGGTGAAAGACCACCCCACCAGAACTGGGAAGCGCAAAGTGGTTTTCCCGAATCACGTTCCGTTTCTGCGCTGGTGGTTTCGGGTTCCACAGTTGGAATATAATAATATGGACATGATGGTGCTTCCAGGATCAAAATATTCCGGAGGTAAACTCCCCGGCCATTCGGATCTCCGGGCGCTGGGTAGCCCTGGGAGCCCTTCATTCCGCATTTCACAGACAGCAAAGATACCGAACCAATTTAGAATTGATTTCTGCAACATAAGAGGCCTAAATACAAACATAAATTCGGTACACCAACATCTACAAGCAAATAGACCACACATACTAGCCCTTACAGAAACACAAGTATGTTCTACAACAACAACAGTGAACTACCCTTATCCTGGTTACGACTTACATACCCGATTTAGACATAAGTTCGGAATATGCCTTTATGTCCGAAGCGACCTTTCATGTCACCGCGAGGAAACACTCGAACCGAACAACCTTGACGTCATGTGGCTCAAGTTTACCGCCAAGGGATTAACCAAGTTTATATGTTGTCTCTATCGCCCTGCGAGCGATAGAGCCTACCAAAGCTTTTTTTCAACACTAGCTACCACTTTTGACTCAATACAGGTTGATCACCCCAGTTCAGAAATAATCGTTCTGGGAGACTTCAATGCCCACAACACCAACTGGCTCAAACATCACAACAAGACCGACAACGAAGGTAGAGAGGCTGAAGCATTCGCCATCAGCTGCGGACTTACTCAAATTGTAGACGAACCAACTCGAATCTCAGAGAGGGGCGAATTCGCCGCCCTCCTGGATCTTTTTCTAACCACCAATCCTGACCAGTACACAGTTACAGTTGGTCCACCATTAGGTACTTCCGACCACAAACTTATTACAACCGTTTGTGAATTGCCACTCATACAGAAGGACCCACCATTGCCTCGCAAAATCTGGCATTACAATTCTGCAAACTGGGACGATCTAAGGGAGTTCTACCTAGATTTTCCTTGGCTCGACGTCTGCTTTGGCGGTGACGACCCGTCAGTCTGCTGCGAAAAGATCACGCAAGTAATCTCCTCAGGAATGGAAGCATATATCCCAAATTCAATCAAGTTACCATCAAAAGGAAAGCCCTGGTTCGATAGAAGATGCGAAAGAGCTGTGAGTAGGAAACAGCAAGCCTACAAGTACTGGCAGCAAAATCAGACCGCTGAAAATCGCAATTATTTTGTCGAAGCGAGAAACGAATGCAAGCGTGTTATCGACGAAACTAAGGACAAACACAATCAAAGGATCAGGAATAAACTTTTGCAATGCCCCAGTGGCTCCAGGAATTTCTGGTCGGTAGCAAAGGCAGTAAGTAACAACTTTACAGAAACCTCTCTCCCACCTTTGACAGACGAACGTGGCATCACGGCCACTAGAGCCAAGGAAAAAGCAAACATGCTCGCCAAAATGTTTTCTTCGCACTCTACCTTGGACGTCCCCCAAGGCAAGACTCTCCCCACCATATCGAACATCAACACTACCATGGCAGAAGTCAAATTTCATCACCGTGATATTCGAAAAATCCTTAAAAATCTAGATACGCAAAAGGCATCAGGACCGGACGGAATACCTGCCATCGTGTTAAAGAACTGCGCCAACGAACTAACACCCGTTTTTTCCAGGCTTTTTTCTCTGTCTTACGGAAAAGGGATTTACCCATCGTCTTGGAAAGTCGCTCGAGTGCAACCTGTTCCAAAAAAAAGGCAAGAAAACCACGCCCTCAAACTATCGTCCAATTGCCTTGCTTCCAATAATCTCCAAAGTCATGGAACGTGTAGTCAATCAGCAACTACTCAAGTACCTCGAGAACAACAAAATAATCAGCGATAATCAATACGGCTTTCGCAAAGAGAGATCGACAGGAGATATATTGGCCTATGTCACTCATATATGGAGTAGGGCAATTGAGAACTACGGAGAGTCTCGAGCGATTGCGTTGGATATTTCAAAGGCATTCGACAGAGTTTGGCATGACGGACTGCTCAACAAACTACCGTCCTTCGGACTGCCAGCCCCTCTCTGCAGCTGGCTTGCCAGTTTCCTTAAGAGCCGATCTCTGCACGTTGCAGTCGATGGACACATCTCGGACACATTCACCATCAACGCGGGCGTGCCTCAGGGCGCAATACTTTCACCAACTCTGTTCCTCATCTATATTAATGACCTGCTGATCGAAACAAATAATCCTGTTTACAGTTTTGCAGATGACAGTACCCTTGTCTCCCACTTTAGATCAGAAAAACCCTTACCAGCGACTGAGACTCATCACCGCAGACAGGAGCAGATTACAGCAATTAATCAAGACCTGGAGAAAGTTCAAACTTGGGGCGACCGAAATTTGGTCCAGTTCAATGCAGCAAAGACCCAAGCAGCCACGTTTACCAAGAGGGCCAATACAGCAGGCCCTGACATCATTATGGCAGGGTCGATCATTCCTTCATCCTCGTCAATCGGACTGCTGGGTATCTCGGTCAACAGCAATATGTCCTGGCATGACCACGTTGCTAACATCGCAAAATCAGCCTCCCAGAAGCTTGGTGCGCTATTTCGCAACAAAAAACTCTGTACACCGCAGCAGTTGCTCTTGCTCTACAAAGCGCAAATAAGACCGTGCTTAGAATATTGCTCACATATCTGGGGTGCCGCACCAAAGCACACCCTAAAGCTGCTGGATTCCATTCAGAAGAGAGCTGTACGTCTCGTCGGCGACCCGGAGTTGACCCGGAATCTAGATAGTCTGGAACACCGCAGACATGTAGCCGAGATATCTCTGTTTTACAGATACTTTCACGGCAGATGTTCCCAGGATTTGGTCCGCCTCATCCCGCCCCTGGCGGCTCCTGTCAGACAGTCACGACAGACGGCAGGAGCGCACCAGTTCGTCGTACAACTGGAAACACCTAGAACATCGCTTTACAAGAACTCCTTTGTCTGGCGCACTGCATCACTGTGGAACTCACTCCCAGGACATCTGTTTCCCACTAGTTACAACTTACAAATATTCAAGAGCCGTGTCAATCAACATCTTCGCACACACACCGCTCGTCGAGCGCCACAGGGTCTCCCTTTAGTGTGTGTGCCACCGCCATAAAAAAAAAAAAAAAAAAAAAAATCTGTCACATTTGACATGATCAAATGTTTCTATAGCAACCTTAAAAAAAGTAGGCGCATCATAAACATCATTTTAAGCACGCTGCAGCGTGCGATAATCGTTGATTATGATGCATGCGTAATAAAAAATTATTTAATGCCATATTTTACATTATAATTAACAAATAATATTGATTGTAATCCATCTATAGGAGGAATAGGCAAAAGTAATTTTTTAGTAAAGAAATATTTGGTAACATTAGGGGGAATTATGACCATTGCTGCCGGTAAATCTGGAATTCAATTTAGAAAATTGAATTTAAGTAAAGGCCCAGCTGTTCAATCTACAAGAATACAAAGTGATAGTTTTTTTTATGGAAAAGGAATAAAAAATTACTTTTTGAAAATGAAAATTCATTTATTCTACAACAAATAGTTATATTATAAACAATAATATTGTTAATGGCGGCGTCTTTAAATATTTTATGAGCGTATACCTCTAATTTAAACAATAAAATTAGCACTAACTGATTTTAGTGGGGCACCTTTTCGTTTGACTCTGTAAGCGTATGCCTATCGTGAATCTCAAATTGATCCCATCCCAAATTAATTATAACTAATATTATTGTTAATGGCGTAGTTACAAAGTATAAAAAAAATTGTAACTGTTATTTTATCTTTAGAAAAAATAGTAAATATTTTAAAATCAAATACATAAAGAAGAAAATTGTATTTCTAATATACCATATAATAATAGAAGTGAAACAAAAATTGAATAATAGAATGACAACAGATCAATGATACCTAAAAGTAGATAGGTTATCTAAAGAAGCAATTAAAATAGTAAAAAATAAAAACATAAAATTTTAACCACAAAAATATGAAAACATTTATATAAATTGGATGAATAATATAAAGGAATGGTGTATATCTAGGCAGATATGGTGGTGTCAAAAATTACCGGCATGGAATGACAAAAACAATAATATATATGTTAGATAAAATGTTAAAGATGTAAGAAGTTATTATGACATATCTAACAAAATTAAATTAAATATAGAAAAACATAATTTATAGGATTAATAATATTTGAAGGAAATGCACAATGGACTAAAGCAAAAAAAGAGGAGAATATAAAATAATTGGAAAATCTTTTTACGATTCTATAGAACAAATTATTGATAAAATATCTAATCTTTTAAGTTTAGATTATCCTGGAGGCTGTCAATTTATTTTTTTTATGTAACACAGCAGTTCAGAATACTAAAGTAGTCTTCCCAAAAACGTCAAAAGATAATGGCTTTAAGCTTAAATAAAAAAGAATCTTAATGAGGAATGTCTTAAATTATATTAAAAATGATGAAGACTTTAACTTAAGCATAAATGATAGGGTTAAGATGTATTTTCTAATGACCGCAATTAGATAAATAACTATCTATTGTATTCTAAATGAAGGAAAGGTAGGAGGAGTTACTGCGCCAAAGCTAAACCCAGGTCAAATAAAATTGAAGCAGACATGGGATTTTCATTGAAAAAAAAATCCCAACTTTGGACTTAATTCTAATTGCTATTAAGATTGATCCAAAGATACCAACGTTGGACAGGACCATATTGTGGGACGTTTTAAAATCCATCATTTTTTGTTGGAAAAATATCAAGGAAAATCCTAGTTAATTGAAAAAAGTGAAATCGTGCGGTGGAGGAGGGGTTGTCTGAGAAACTTTGATAATTAGACAATAAATAAGTTTTGGCAGGACAAAACCGTTCAATAAAACTTTTATAGAAGGTTGGCCCTCGATCTGGAAATCGACGCCGATTAATTATAATACATATAGGAAACATCCACGGTTTCGCTGATGTTGGTATACTTACATTCGAACCGAAAATAACATGAAAATATCACGAGAATATGAATTCGGATGTGTTTGAAGAATGCTTTACGCAGATGATAAATTTGATATCCCTAGGCCCAAGAATGAATTGTCACGCATACTTTCAAAAAGTGGTCCCACATTGGCATGGGTTAAACGTGAAATTTTATGATGACCATATTAAACGTAATACATTACAAACAGAAATTTTTAATAAACAAAAATAAGTACGAAAATTGTCAACTCGCTTGCATCTATACCACTGTGACATTAATCCTATAGAACTTAGTTGGGTTCATGAAAAAGTGAAGTGGCTAATACAATGTGGCCTATAAATGAACAAACCATTAAATTATATTTGCAAATACGCTATATAATGTCACTCCATACAACTGGCAAAAATATGTGGAACAGATAATTAAAGAAGATAAAATTTGAACACTAGATCCATTAATGGTATAAATTGTAGAACTACTAGTACTTGATACTTTTAAGTTAGATTTCAGTTGAGATGTCTGACTTGTTTGATACAAAGGGTGTTTAAGATTACCCAGCATATTATTATTTTGTATGTATTTAATGCATATTTATTTGTTTTTAGATTTAGATATTAACATTAAGAAATATTTCAGAAAGCAGTATCTTAGAAATGTTCTGTTATTGCTAAAGTAGAAATTTTATTGCTTTTGACCCTCTTTTCAGGTACATACAAAATTTATGTAAAAAACTAGAAAACATTATTTCAAAATACAGTATAATAACATGCTACAAAACGCAAAACGTTGATGCGTCCTCTTGAAAAGCAAAACTTCGTTTACTGTACGTTTGCATCTTTAAATATTTTATGAGTGTATATCTCTAATTGTATCAATAAAATTAGCACTAACTGATTTTAGTGGTGCCCCTCTCGTTTGACTCTATAAGCGTATGCCTATTGTGGATCTCAAATTGATCCCATCCTAGTAGGTATTAAGGGCAGGAGTAAACCATACAAATATGATTAATATCAATGTTTAGTACCTTCTGAAATGACTGACTTTATAAAATTTGGTAGACATTGAATATATTATGTATTATTGCTGCAAATACCAATTATAAAGGCATTGCAGGAAATTATCCTAGAACAATATAAATAAATTACCCAATAAATTGAATAAAAGGAAAAACCATCAAGTATATTTATTTTTAATTTAAATAAATAAATAAGTAGAATGTTGACACGAACATAATAATTTAAGTAGAAAACTCTCTATTTTACTTTTTTATAAATAACATAATACCGTTAACTTTTTTATGTCAGAGCTCAAGTATGTGAGTATTGACAATGATAGATAGATATAGAGACTTTGGGGGGTAAAAGGCTTCCAAAAATCATATTTACTATACATAATTTAACACATATTTTGTAAAATATTTATATACATGAAAAGGTGAAGGGTATGTACATGATTACAACATAAATTAAAATAGACATATTTGGGCTTCCACTAGTGGCAATTAATTTCGTTAAAAAGCAAAATTACAACCAATTTTTTGTCATCTATAGCAGATTTGTTGAATGCAATGTGAGAACAGTATTCGACAACAATTTTAACTATTATAAGAGTTAAACAAATATTTATAATTAAATAAATATTATTTGGTCCAATTCATATTCAAAGTAAATAGAACCGATTATTTCGATGGATTTTAGGAGGAACGAACCCAAAACGATGGAGCTAATTAATGGCTATATCCAACTGCATATTTTGTAATAATAGTTATTTACATTATGTGTAAGTGCGGCATGAGTGTTATTCAAGCACGAGTGGGAAATACTGTCGAGATGGGATCGTCAAAGGATATACGTATGCCATAACTAGGTATGCCATAACTAGGGTTGCCAAATACAGGCTAGTCATATCCTGGATTCGGACCAGGGAGGAATGGGGTATGCAAAATAGTTTCAAACTTTCACAGAAAAAAACACATCAATAACTAAATCTGAAACAGAAAGCAGCTCTCTTTGGATATATAAAATCAAAATAAATATTAATCATTGAAAAAAAAATAAAAAACGACATCAACTAAACCTGAAACAAAAATTAACACAGTCGTTTGATTTTATGAAAACAAAACAAATCTACTTTTTTAAATATTTTCGGTTGTCGCAGTGTCATATTCTGCCTATTCATAATCGTTATTTTGTGAAAAAAAATTTACTCATAAATTCCGGAACATTAACTTGTAATTAATGACCACGGGATCAGACGCTAAATTATAGGATTTACTGCATTTCCCGGCCATCTGGCAAACCTAGCCATAGCACAGGCGTAATGTAAACATTTTACCTACGGTCGGTTAAGTAAAATTACTATTAAATTAAGTAATGTTACTATTAAATGAAAGCGTCACGGCTTGACATTACAAATTCTGATTTTATTACGTTGCGTTGCTTCAACTGGATTATTAGCGAATGAGTTGTCATTATATCACTAGTGGTGTATGAATCGATACCTAGTGACGTAATGGATACTGATTACGCAGGTAGTCCAAATAAATCAAAGCTCTTACTGTGTAGGTAATAAATATTTTTTAGTGGATACGTTGCATGCAGACTTAATCTAGCATCCAGATGCCTATGCAATTAATAATAAAATATCAGTTTCTTAGTTTAAATTTAATGAAAAATAAATCCAATATTCATTAAATATCTTTTTTTATTCTAGGTATATCTATGCGACGAAAACATATTATTATTTAAAAAAAAGACTTAGTAGTGTTCCAAAAAAAAATTACTTTCTGGCTAATTGCATAGGGCGAGAGGTAAACCGTTATAACATTTAAATATACATGTTAAGAATTTTTTTTTAATTTTTTCGCATTTTGTTGCAATTTAGGATTATTTATAAAGTATTTTTTTCAATTTGGTGGTCTTATACGTATGGAGCTTCCAACTATCTGCAACCACAATTAATAATGTTGAAGCTTTTAGCTCTATTTTGGCTGTATAGTATTTTTAAAACAATATGTGGTGTGACCACGAATATCAATTATAATAACGTTGATTTTGCGGCCTACCGGAAAAACGTACTCTTAATTTTTGACACCAATCACGATTTTATCCAATTGAGCTTTTGAGAAAGAATAGCAAAATTCTTGATTGTTAAAATATGAAAATTGCCTCCTGTAGTTTGCATCTGGCCACGGTTGGATCGTTGGATCCTATCGCCGATATATGCCAAGGCAGCCATTCAATGTCTTACGTAATTGATCTCCAAATATGCGTTCAAATAAGAATAATCTCTATGGATTTTAATATCGAGGAATCACAAGTGTTTCGTTATTAGGTGCCTATCATAGATTTGCCTCAAATTTTGAATTATTGAGTTGGTATTCCGGTGATGAACGAATTGAGTGGGCCATATTCCCAGACTTATAAACATACCACTATTTGCTTATTTCATATGAATTTATTCTAAACATCATTTAGGGTATAAGGAGCTAGAACCTATGCTGAGTTGGAGTGATCAGTCAATAATATTGGTTCCCAGGGAGGTAAGGGTGAGAAGATATTATCGTCATACAGATTTAAAGCAGGCGCTTTTCGCTTAAATTAAAATACAGGTCGGTTTATTTTTCTCGAATTTGAGCAGCTATAGTCGATCAGTTTGGTATATCATTTAAAATTATGCAAGTTAACCTAACGCTATAGTACGAATCTTGGTATGGCACAGTAAATTTAATGCGAAATGCATAAAGCAAGGTTATATTAGCTTGGACTAACTTATATAAGAAAGGTATGGCATTTTTTTGCCTTGAAAGGCTCAAGAATGTGCAGAGGGTTACATTGATTGATTACAAGAGTAAAATTAGTATCGTACATAATGCATTTTGTATTCTTATAGAATTCAAAGGGCGATTATTAATTAACTTTTCTTACGCCCTTTGCGAGAAAATTGTTTTTAGTCAGGATATCTGTAAATAGTATAAGGAATGGAGATAAAAGTACTTCTAGCAATTATCAAATTATTGTTTGAAGAATGATATTGGGAAAATTAATATTTCATCCAGATATTCCACTATATTTGTGCCACGCTAGAAAGTCGTTCTGTTGAAATAGAAACTGTTAATATTTTGGTAGTTAGAGGCACGCAGGTTTCGGACTAAAATTTTAGTAGTAACATATCGATGGTTAACGGTTTTGTGGTCAGAAATATCATTTAAAACGAATTTAAGATGATGATGATGAAAACCGGCCACAGTCGGAGAATTTTGACATTTTTCAAGCGATAAACGGCAGTTTCTGTTGATCTTATGTAAGGTTAAAAGGTAAAATTTTTAGGTATCGAAATTGTTGCAAGTAATTTCAAAAAATAGAACACAAGAAATATTGGTATTTTATAACATTAATCTCGCTTTGTTAAAATTTTCGTTTCTGACGTGTGGTTTTAAGCATGCACTGTTCTTCTTATGCACTTTTGCAACCAGTAATACAATATTTGCAAACTTGTTTATCTCTTTGCTGCATATAGCGAATAAGAACCTTATTCTTACTTTTGGCTTTTGAATTTTTCCATGATGTACACCTCTAATAAAATTTCAAATTAATAGAACCTCAACTTGCGACTATAATAATTATTGTTAGGCAAAAAAACCATTCTCATTTCCTATATTTTAGATGGTGTTCCATCAGCAACTAGCTATAGGAGCTCTCTGTTTTATATCTTCGTAGAGACTTTTTTCACTAGAAGATGCAATTAGTACTAATATGGCACATATACATCTAATTTTACCTCTAGAAACATTGAATTTATGTAGCGATTAGCTCTAGCTCACACCAGGAGTGCTTTTTTTGTCATCTAAAAATGATAAAAGTTAATTCAATGGATATTCGGTGTTTAGGTTACCTCTTCTCTAAACAAACTAACGTCGGATTAGCGCCCGCAATTTTAAATATTCAATCACAAGTAACTTCTGAGTATTAATAAACCCTGCTCGATACATTCATAGACCATTTTGGCTAATCACTTTTTGGCTATAATCAAAAGCGGTCTTATGGTGCGAGTCCAAAGTTCACATTTTTCATTAAATGTCATTTCTTTGACAGATTTTACACGCAAAATCTGCCACGAATGAAGTTTTTACTGAAAATTATGTCCTTTGGACCCACACGATGTGATCACTTTTGACTATAACCATTTTACTTTAAAGTGCTAAGAGACACGATTTAGATATTCTGCTGTGCAGTTTTGCTATGTAACTTTATTATTCAAAAATAGTTTACTTTGTCTCTAAAAACTTGTTCCGTTGTAGCAGGGAGCAATATCAATTTGTTTTAGCATTCCATTTCGATAGCGTTCTTAAAATAAAGATATCTTATATGTAAATTTTGTCGCCGACGACGGTGTATGTTACGTTATGAATATTGAATAGTCCATGTCAGCTTACATGCGATGTATTTTGCAAATTTTTAGTTAAAATGTATGCAAAGATGCGGTGCCAAGTTTCAGCGTCATGTGTTTTTAAGTTGAGAAAAGAAAGAGAGTCGCTCTAAGCTATGCTAGTGAGTTCACGAATAGCTCATATTTTTTAAGGGACGTTTCATAGTACTAATAGGTGATCCTTCATTCACATTGTTTTTTGGCGAATCAAATGTGATGAGTTTTTATTATTAGAGTATTTATGGTTAACTGCTAAAACTAATTTTTACATTAACCTTTCTGTTATACATGATCCTGATATAGTAACATGTAGGTAAATTTTAGTTTAAATCGAACTAGCAAAAATCTAATTGATATCTGGCAAAAGCTTGTAGGTTCCCTAAAATAAAGAACTCAATAAATATAGATAAGAGATAAATACGTATTTTTATCGTGTTTAATAAATAAATGAAATAAAAATTTAAATGTTGAGAAGGCTGTTACGTCATACGCCGAATTCTCTTTCCGAATATATTAATTCAAACTAACAAAATTCCATTATTTGCAAAATATTTAAGAGCTGATTCTAGAAGCATAAGAACAGAAAAACCTTTACTAACGACTGAGATTTATCACCGCAGAAAATAGCAGATTACAACAATTAATCAAGATCTGCAGAAAGTTTGAAATCTGACCGACAGTACTATGCAGCAGAAGACCAAGCAGCCACGTTTACCAAGAAAGCCAATACGGCGGGTCATGACATCATTATGGCATTCCTTCATCCTCGTCAATTCGAATACTGCGTGTCTGGGTCAACAGCAATATGTCCTGGCTTGACCACGTTGCTAACATCGCATAATCATTTCTTTCTCGAAACGTCGACCGTTTTCCAGTTTCTTTTACGTTTTTCAGCTTCGTTAGGGTCACTAAACTAGTACTTGCGCTGTTTAAACCCTGGAGCCAGAGCCGAAACGGCTCTACTTTCCAAAAAACTGTACATACAGGTGGAGAAAAAGGCAAACATTTGTAAGATAAACATGAATCCTCTACAACAATATAGAAAATATTTACAGCGCAAGATCAGCCTCGCAGAAGCTTGCTGCGCTATTTCGCAACAACTCTATACACCGCAGCAGTTGCTCTTGTTTTATAAAGTGCAAATAATGCCGTGCTTAAAATATTGCTCACACATCAGTGACGTTAGACAGTCGCGACAGACGGCAAAAGCGCACGCGTTCATTGTACATCTGGAAACAGCTAGAACGTCACTTTACCTAGGGACTCCTTTGTCTGCATCACTGTGGAATTCACTCCCAGGACATCCCCCAATTACAACTTACAACTATTCAAAAACCTTTTCAATCAACATCTTTGCACACGCACCGCTCGTCGAGTGTCATAGAATCTCCCTTTAGTGTGTGTGTGTGTGTCACTGCCATGAAAAAGCAAATAAAGTTATTATCACTACAACACACCATTTAATGGACTCAACCAACTTTATGTTAGTGGGCTCGACTTAGAAAAAGAGGACATATCCTCCAGAATGCTTTATTTAGATCAGTTTCGCACCGGCTAGGCTGTCCTAAATAGATAAAAATATTACTATTGAGAAAGTCAGCAATATTCGCATTAACAGCAATGGTATAATTTTTTTAAATGGATCTGAATTTGCCAATAACTAATAAATTCAGAAAAGCAATTTATTGTCACATTTGGAAATTATTGTAACTATTTTGAAAATAATTTTCTTTTGAATACAAGTCTGGTTCTCTCCACAAAAATTATTAGACATCCTATTAACAATACATGGATTAATGAGCTCCCCAAAAATAAATTAAATCTGTTATAAAAGAGAAAAGTTGCTGATGCTTAAACATGTATTTACATGTTTAATTTGCACCTAGACCAGATATTTTATTCGAACTCGATAAGCTACAAATTGACGCTCTTATTAAAACATGTTAATTTGACACGAATTTTTGCTCTGATATATTTATAGAATAAACACGGTAACAATTTTATAACTGTATTAGAAAATTAAATTATGATAAATGCATAATTTAATTTTCTAGGCATTCAGCATATTCGCATAAAGTTTGCCATATAGGAAACTGAATCTAATTCCGTATTACCGAAACTTGTGTATGTGTTAGCTTAAGCCAAGGTTGCGGTGTTTTACATAGCAAAACTTTCATGTCTGATTAGAATTCTAGGTTTTGAACGCAACTGTAGGGATATAGTTTGGTATTTAGTAAAGAGCGCTGCATGTCGCTTTAATAATTTTCCTAAAGATGAATCTTGTGGATAATATGCAACTATTCAAATATTACATTTTATAGAATTTTATTTTAACTCATATTAATGGTGATATATAGGCACGTACTATTTAAAGTCTTATCGTTATGTAGCTCAGGATGGATCTACGCCAGGTGAGAAGGATGAAAAAGGACTGAAGACCTAACCAATTAACACCACCTCTTACTAAAATGCGCGCATTGTTTCGATTGAGGGATAAATTGAATTGTTTGTGAGGTGTGACTACCATTCATCATATAAAATTTTAAGGTGTGGTGTTTTTTTATGGATATCTTTAGCAGATATTTTAGCGGTCCATCGGCAGACTGATTTGGCTTAAATTCACTCAGACTTAATTTACTTTAACTACTGAACGGATTTAACTTTAAAACTTCTGTAAATTAGAACTTCGCCAGATTTATCTTAGCTTCGGCTTTGTTACTTAAGAAGGAAACTCTTAGTCTTTGCTATTAAGGGCTATATACTTTAATACCCCAACTATTAGCTTTATAATTTATTCCTGTATACACTTTTGATTACTCCTTATACACCTTAAACTGTACCTAAGGTGATTTTCTATATTTAAATGCTTCGCTGTCATTTTCATAGATGTTGCCTCTTTACTCTATATATACTTTCAGCACATTAGTTAGTATTTTTATTTTTATTTAGTAACCTAAGACTTGGCGTGTATATTACATTTATTTTCACTGAACTGCCTAAACTATTTTAGTTTTATTAATATTTTTCCATGTCCAGGATATGCATTCTGTGTCTCTATACCCAGTTTATGAGTTTTCTTATTGTTATACTCCTAAATGTTTTGTATCTATCAATTTCGCTAGGTTCTTCTATTACAACTATTTGCATTTGCGACATTATCA
>MU181914.1:582891-595076 GCA_016904865.1 Pissodes strobi
TATATATATATATATATCCCCTTTGCTATCAAAATATTTCCAAACTTAATAGAAAATGAATAGTATTAAAGTACTTAATGCCCGATACTCGACAATGGTAGACGCATGTCTTGAGTTTGCTATATACGGTATTTGTCTACAAGTCACTTTTCACTTTTATAATAGAATTATTTAAAAGTTATGTTTTGTTTTATTTATGGTTGGTTAACTTAGTCTATTGAATTTAGGTAAGTATTTTAGAGTTTTAACGGTAGACTTGTTTAGTTTAATAACTTTCAGATTTATTTCACTTTAACTACGAAATAGATTTAACTTTGAGACTTCTTAGACTTAGAACTTGGCCAATTCATCACACTCTCGACTTTGTTACTTTGGGCGGTAGCACTCAAAAGGATTTCATCTATGTGGGCAGAATTTTTAAATGTGGGGAGTTAATCCGTAAATGGTATTTCACACTAGTTGGGACCTGACCGTCAGGGTTACGAGTTTAGAAAAACCAAAGTGGTCATTTGTTGAGCGAATTTGGTGTGAGACGAAGTCTGCTGAACTGAGGGTTCGCTTGAGAATTTATATCATCAAATATGTTGGCTGTTGTAAGTAAAAGGTCATTATCGCTTGCGTTGTTTGCTCATGTTGTTTATAGTTTATTTTGTATGATTAGTTGACATTTTTTAAAATCAAGTTCAAACTTAGGATGAGGTGATGAATTATTTAGCAGTTTATATACGTTACTAGTACACGATATTTTGAATCCTGGCCAATATATGAATCATGGTATACTAGTGGATTCAAACTATAAGTCGCCATGACAAACGCATATTACCTGGGATCGCGAAATGAATGGATAAATCTTCAGATTATTAAAAAAAAAGCAAATTCAGGTTTAAGCCATTAAACTTATTTTTATTTATTTTGCATACTTCGAATTCAGATGGATGACTTCATCGTTCTATTTTAAAAGCATCTTGCCAACATCATCTTATTTAAAGCCAGGTGTATGTCGGGCTTTTTCGGTAGATTTCGATTAAATTAAAAAATTTAAATTTTATTAATTTATTTCACATATTAGGTAAACTTATTTCCAGACTATTTGAACTCAAAAATAAAATATTTGTGTCTCTAAATGATTTTTTTAACGAAAATTGGTTGGTTTGGATTACAAGCTCACTGATTTAAATAACTTAATTAAATTTGCCATTTTAAGAAAAAAGTTAAATATATTTAGCGCTTTTTGTTATGTAGAAAATAGTAATTAATGTAGATGAATTAAAAATAGCTTAGAATTTAGGGGACTAGTAAAACATACTATCCCGTATAAAATTAACTTGCAAAACCTTATTTTTAAAGAAAATATTTGACAAGAGAATGCGGATTTAAATTAAATTTCCCAGCAGAAAGACAACGAAAAAATTGAATCATATTTTGATAAGCTAGTTTATAAATATTACTTTCAAAATCAAAACGTGCTGTTATTTCGGTTGAAAAAGACAACTTCTTTTTATAGACTTGGGCCACCGAACCGATATTGTAATAAAACGATTACGTGCTACCTACCCCCATAAATAATCCGGCGATCCTCTATAAAGCAAACCTTTCATAGTGGAGCGCATTTAACTGTTGTTGTTCATTGGTAACATTGTGGTGTGATTCGCATAGGGCTATTTTTGCATTGTATTTTTCTTTTTGCGATTTCAGTTGAATTTCGGAAGCATGGTACATAATGCTGGTATTTATCTCCACCAAAAAGCGAGCGTAAAGACATTTCTCAGTACCTATATGAAAAGCAGACTAACCTAATGCCTTCAACACTTGTGACCGAAATCAGGTAGATAGGATCAAAATTGAGTAAATCAATTTTACAGCTTGGGTATTGGAGTAGCCAGCATTTACATCATACCTCGGTAACACAAAAACGAACATGAACTGAAGCCAGCTAAAGTTTACAAAAGGAAACATCTGTTTTGGACAACTAGATATGGAAACAAAAATTAAGTTCGAAAATTAATTCAATAATTTTTTATAAAAAAATAAGCCTCCTACCGTAAAGGCAATATTAGCAGCTATTCAACAGCGAGAGGGCATCCCTAATTTCAAGAAAAGCTCGTTTTAAAAATTGCTGCTTGAACTTGGTTTTCGGTATACTAGAAGAAGTCGAAAAAGATGAAATTGTGAGCTGGAGGCGACGCTCTTTACGGAAAATCTGAGCAGAAAGTGAGAGTGGAAAAGAATTATTATCTGGATGAAACCTGGATTAATGCTGGTCCCGTAATTCCAAAAGTATGGAGCGACGATACTGCCACTACGGCGAGGCAAGCTTTCGTAAATGGCGTATCGACAGAACTGAAGAATCCTACAGGAAATGAACAATGACTTATAATATTACGTATTGGCTCAGATGATGGATTTGTTGAGGGCGGCTTACTCCTCTGTCAATCGAAAAAAACTGGAGACTACCATGAGGAAATGAATGTCGAGCAATGGTTTGAAAATATTTTGCCCCGCTTCGAAGAAAATTATGTCATAGTAATGAACATCTTACCATTCTAGGAAAATTGATAAAAAACCGACATCGTGTATAAAAAAAGCAGATATACAATCTTGGCTATCTAGGAAAAATATAAGCTTTAAAGAGGATATGGTAAGGGCAGAACTATTAATGCTCGTAAAAGAAAGTTGTCACAAGAACCAATAGATTACCTCCGTGCCACTGCGAATTAAATACTATTGAGTTGGTATGGGACCAAATTAAAGGAGAAGTGGGCCGAAAAATACAACTTATAAAATTACAGATGTAAAAACTCTTTTTAATGAAGCAGTCCTCAATGTTAGTAGTGAAAATTGGAATAATGCTGTTGCTCATGTGCTAAAAGGGGAAGGAAGTATGTACATCATAAATGCTATGATTGTAACCAGAATAGGTCCCTGATTATTAACGTTGATGGTGATGATCATCATCACCATCACCCGACTCGGAATAATTTTCCCGCATCCGTGTTTTTATGTTTAACTTTTTCCCATTATAGTGTGTTTTATGTCCCAATTGCTTTTAATGTTATAAAAACTGTCTATGGCAAATAAACAATTGTGTCGTTATAATTAAATACTTATGAATAGAATACTCATTATATTGACATTTATTTTACTTACTATAGTATTTATATTTTATTATAAGAAGGTATAAGTCAGGCATAAATCCTTTCGCCTATCGCCTGTCAGGCCTCTCAGAGGTTATAATGCCCGGTTTTATTGCTATATCTGTTCGTTGGCCCGAGAAGTCAAATTAATCTACAACTCAGAATTGTGTTTAGGAAAGACAGTCAATATATCCATTGGTTCTCAAAAAAAGGTAATAGTAATTCAAAATACATTTGTAAAGACTTATTTTGTTATCTTGTTTTCCTGCATTTATATAGCATATTTCATTGCCAATTAAAAAACGAAATAATCTTAGGCTCTACATTTTTAAAATCCTCACTGAAGCGTTTTTCAGCTATTAAAGTTTCACAATTTCATTGTTATGTGCAGAATTCAAATACATTAAATTTGCATATACGTAATGCTTTATTTAATTAAATGCATCACTATAATGATTGCAGCTTTAGTTTTTTTTCAATTGCTAATTTTAAATCAGAATTTTCATTCCATATCCAATTTTAATTTTGTTTTCATGCATATCGTTTTAAATTGTCTCGTTATATTAACGTCCATTAATTGAATGATTAGATCATTGTGCTTAACATATTTTAATTGTTTAATTAAAATTCTGCAGTTTATGATGTTTTAATTAATTTTAATTTACATTTTAGATGGCTATTTTTGGAGCAACGAGTACGTACGTTGTTATGCATTATATTGGATTTTTAAATTGGTTCTGTTAAATTTAAAGGAATTATGTCCTTCATTTATACAGTTTCATAAAATAAATATCATCTTACTAACATTGGTTTATTTGATATGTAAGCCGCTATCAAATATTTCTTTTAGAGCTTTCATACGCTAACAAGCTTTCACCTCATTTATGCACAAAAGTGTTTAAATCAATATTGACATTTTCTATTTTATCATTAAATTAAAGCCTAGGGCTACTCGGCAATCAAGTGCTTCACTCAAAGGTCTTTCTGCTGAAAAACTTGAACCGAATTCCAGACAAAATCCGAGCAGAAAAATGGCAAGATTTGGTATTTTAAAAAATATTTATCAAATAGGATTGCCCTTTAATTTAAATTACATCAAAAAATCCGATCGTGTGAAACATTAAAAGGAAATTTAATCTCAAATTTGGCTAACACGAATGATAGTAATCCCTGTAAGAGGGACGAAATTGAAAAATTTTCATTAGGGCCGCCGTTGTATATAAATTAAAATGGCACACAAAATAGAGAGGGATTTTGGGGGATTTATTCCTGTTTAAGCACACCTCGGGCATGACTGGGGAGGAATAAAGCACGAAATGGGGGTATCAAAGTTTAATTGCTTCATTGAAAAGATCATTTGTGAAACGAAGCAAGATGTTTCATCGATATTTTTTCGTGAGCCATATTCGTGAGTTGATATTTGAAGATATACTCTGAATTGTTTCATAAGCGATGCCGATAGCATTTTCCTTTTTGTATTTATAATATTCATAAAAATCATTCGAACCGCTGTAAAGGTGTTTTGAAAAACTCTTCTTACTATTCCAGCTGATTAGTTTGACAGGTAACGTGATTATCTCAAAATATACATAATTGGGTTATTGGGTAATTATATATATATTTGGGTGCAAAAAAAATTAAAAAAATTATAATTAGGCTTCAAGCCGATATGTTATCTGGAGCACGTTACAATGAGAATGTTTTGGCAGGATCTGACGGCACTGTCAAGTAAAGTTTTTGGACGTAAGATTGGGGGAAGACCCTATAAACCTTAAAGGAGTACTAGCATGGAGCAGTGTCTAAGAGACATAAGAAATAAAATACTTAATAGTGGCGACGCCGCCTGCGGAGAAATTCTAAATCCCTGGGATCAATCTGGCAGAAAATTATTTTCTTCGTCCGAAGCGGGAAAAGCATTCGCTGACAATGCTGTTGCCATGCGTAAATTAAGTTTATTTATTTATTCGACCTAAAGTATACTGTTCAAATGGACTTGAATAACCAGGACCGTAAGGCACCTACATTTAAAATGGAATTTTCAGGAAAGCGTTGGGCAAAATGCTTCTTGCAGCCGCACAGAAGATAACTATCCCAGAGTGTTGGCAGCAATATTAAACTTGTGAGGGCATCGGTAGATGAAGACATAATTAACTTCTTTTTTTCTTATACATGCGCCAAGAAATAAAAGGTAATTCATCCAATCTAATTTATAACTACGATGAACCTGATATTGTGGATGGCCTTGGAAGAGAGTGCTTTAACTATCCAGAAGCGATAAAAAAAAGCGGAGAAAACATGAGACAGACAATAGACCCCGAAATACTCGATATAACAGATCTAAGTCCAGTTGGTTCCAAAGCTGGTAGTTGCAAATTGATTTGTCGCTAAGGCATTATTCGATTAAAAAAGAAATATGGGAAAAGAGTTCTTATAGGGGATAATCAAAATTACCATTTAAGTCTAAGAGCCCTAAAAACCTGCGGGGATATAAAATCGCGTTTATTGCACTACACCCACATTTAAGGTATTTGAGGCAGCCCTTTTTCGATTTTAAAAGGTCGAGTGAAGAGAGATACTCGATAAGTGGCTTACATCCGAAGAACAAAGAATTCCAATAACTCCGAATAATATTTTTCGATCATTATTAAATAAGCTCTAACATAGAGTTCGTGCGAATGCAGAAGTAGGTTTCTAAAAACTTGGTGTATATCCTCCTTGTACCCAAAAAGATCTTGAACGTTTGCCAGCTCATACGGTGGAAGCAGCGGATCCTAACAGCAGCCTTGTGCCTGACACCTTTACGCAATATATTGAAACAACTGGACATAATACTCTGGTGCAAAGAGAAACAAGAAAAGGAAACATGAAGTAAAAAAAATAACCTGTCTTCTAAATCATCTTCTTCCAACTGCAGTAAACCTCAAAAGGCCAATGTTGATGGTAAGCTCTAGTGAAGAAGAAAGTGCATTTTCTTCATCACTGAATCTTATAGATTCCAATAAAACCATTGAGGGTATCATGTTTAACAGTGGCCCATTTAAGGTACTAGATTCTGACAAATACTTGTCTGAAAAAGATGAAATTTTAATAATTAGCAGTGAAGGGATTATTGGTTCGGACCATTCAACATTATGGGGTATTAATTAAATGTATAGCAAAATGCAAGAAATTGTGGAAGTGTTTCGTTAAGGAAGATTGTATATTTTTTGCCAAATAAGAAATAAAGTTTTCTATTATTAAGTCGGAGTAAATAGATTCCAAACGAGAACTTTTCTCTATGCCTGAACTTTTTTTTATGACAGTGGTACATACACTAAAGGCACTTAACGAGCGGTGTGTGCGCGAAGGTGTTGATTGACATGGTTCTTGAATAGTTAGTTGTAAGTGGCAATTAGAAATAAATGGATTTCTTGGAAGTGAGTTTAACAGTAATGCAGTACTCCAGACAAAGAAGTACTCATAAAGCGACGTTCTAGGTTTTCCTAGTTTTACAACGAATGTGTTTGCTCTTGCCGTTTGTCGCGACTGCCTGACAGGAGCTGTGGGGGCGGGATGATCCGGGCCAAATCCTGGGAACAACTGCCGTGAAAATATCTGTCAAACAAAGCCACATGTCTGCGGTATTCTCGACTATCCAGATCCCGGGTCAACTTCGCGACGAGACACACAGCTCTCTTCTGAACGGAATCCAGCAGCTTTAGGATGTGCTTAGCTGCGACACCTCACATATGTGAGCAATACTCTAAGCACGGTCTTATTTACGTTTTGTAGAGCAAGAGCAGCTGCTGTGGTGTATACAGTTTTTTGTTGCGATATAGCACACCAAGCTTCTGCGAGACTGGTTTTGCGATGCGTTACCAACGTAGTCATGCCAAGACATATTGCTGTTGGCGGAGACACCCAGTAGACCGATTGACGAGGTTGAAGGGATGGTCGATCCCATAATGACCCCAGGGACCGCCGCCGTATTGGCTTTCTTGCTAAACGTAGCTACTTGGGTTTTTGCCTTCTCCAGATTTGAATTAATTGTAGTAATCTGCTGCTGTCTGCGGTGATAAGTCTTAGTCGCGGATAAAGGTTTTTTTTTCTAAATTTGGAGACAAAGATACTGTCATCTGCAAAGCTGTAAATCAGATAATTGGTTTCGGTCAGCAGGTCATGAATATAGATGACGAATAGAGTTAGTGAAAGTATTGCGCCCCGAGGCACTTCTGCATTAAAGGTAAATGTGCCCGAGATGCGTCCATCAACTGCAATGTGCTGAGGTCGGTTCTTAAGAAAACTGGCAAGCCAGCTGAAGTGAGACGCTGGCAGTCTGAAGGGTATTTAAAGATCTTTTACAGGCGTAGCAGAGTATATCAAAACCGCCCTCTCCTATTGATCGATCCGCATGGCCCTCCGCTGGCTTCGCTCGCTACGGGGGCTCAACAAAAGGAAACTAACCAGGCGCTAACACAATCTAACCCAAGACATACCCAAAATCAAGAAAAAAACTGTTTAGAAACATAACCTTAAAAAAAAATAAAAAAAAACAGCGGGACTCGAACCCGTGGCGTCCAGGTGAGACCCAACTATCTAAACTTCTACACCACGAAAGCTCTTACGAGAAATTGATTGCATAACGAAGACATATTGTAATACGAGATGGGTCGACCAATAGGAGAGGCCGATTTTGATATAGTCGGCTACGCCTGTAAAGGATCTTTAAACGCGTCTGAAGGACGGCAGTTTGTTTTATAATCGGTTATGCCAAACTCTGTCAAATGCCTTTGAAATATCCAATGCAATAGCTCGAGATTCTACGTAGTACTCAATTGCCATTACTAGAAAAACCAAAAATAAATAAATTGAGTGTATTAAAAAGTTATGTTCTTTATTGTTGCTATTTTTAATTCGTTTTAGATTTCAAACGAACCGCTAATGTGCAGTCGCTGTAAAACAACGAAAATAGTTTATTTTCAAGAACATGTATTTTTAAGCTGAACTTAAAAAATAAACATTTTTTCATTTCTTTATGAGCGTTTGTGTTTGTATTTTAATTTTCACGCGATATCTTAGGATACACCACTATCTCAAATATAGTCCTAGTTCAATTTATTATGACAAATTTACAATGGACTATAGTTGGGTATTTACAATAACAGTAACGGTTATTTTTTTAAATAATACATTTAAAGACCATATAGCGCACCGTAAGTAATTTTGCCGAGTTTTGACATCGTTACAGTTTATGTATCGATATAAAGGTTTAGTAAAATTTATTTAGACAAATAAAACATTAAAATTCGATTTTTTCAGAACATACTGCTCGAAGCGACACTTATTAGGTATCCCTTTTTGGGACAAAAGATGCCAAGAAGTAAGAATATTTTTCAAAAAATTTGATCCACCGACGCGACGTGTAAAAAATTTATGAAGCTTGAGATATCGGCGAAGGGTGCCGGTAGCTCCGTCTCTTCTAAAAAAGTCGTAAGCATCAAATTTCGTGCAAATCATGCTAATATATATATGTTTACAAAAAAGTTTTTAAAAATTATATCTTTTAGCCCTTGTATCCCGGAAACTATCAAAATTGGGCTAGGTCCTCAGGTTTCAGCATCAAGAGTTTCTGCTAACGTTTTGAGCAGAACTTTTTGAGGTATCGTATATAAACCTCAACCCTATTGATGCTTTTAAAAAGCCTTAGCTTTTATTGAAGTTAACTTCGTTTTAAAACAGCAGAAGCAACATAACCAAAAAATATATGTTACATATCGGCAAAGACAGCTCATATCAGCATCCCCTGTAATTGTATAAGAATAACATTTGTGCAATAAAATAAAATTAGTATTGAAATATGACTGGTATATGCAGCAACACAAGGTCTTAATTTAGACATCGTATAATTTAGTCGACAATAATCCCCAAACCACGATGCTGTGACGAAATTGAAAAGTTTTCATTTGGCCTTGTCGTTGCGTATAAATTAAAACGATGCCAAACAAAATACACCTGGATTTTAGGGGATTTATGCGTTGTTTAAGCACGCTTGGAGGATCGTTCGAGCATAATAAACCACAAAACAGGTATTAAAGTATCATTTTTCGGGTGTAGCTATATTAAAAATTCTGAAAATAAATTAGGTTTTGACCGACTGCGTTAACCATCTGAAAATGATACTGAATGACTGAATACATTTAAATCTGAAAATCTAGTCATTTGAAAAACAATCACACTGAATATTTATTTTAAACATTTTTTCAATGGTATAACAACCAAATCATATATCAATTGTCTTCAAGGAATTAGCCTTTTAAGATCCTTTACAGGCGTAGCCGTCTATATCAAACCGACCTCTCCTATTGGTCGATCCGCATGGCCAAGAAAAGGAAACTGACGAGGTGCTAACCCAATCTAACCCAAGACATACCCAAAATCAAGAAAAAAAGCTGTTTAGATACTTAATCTTAAAAAAATAATAAAAATAAGTAACGGAGTTCGAACCCGTGTTTTCCAGGTGAGACCCAACGATCTAAACCTCTACACCACGAGAGCTCTTATGAGAAATTGATTGCATCACGAAGATATAATATTGTAATACGAGATGGATCGACCAATAGGAGAGGCCGATTTTGATATAGTCGGATACGCCTGTAAAGGATCTTTAAAAGCAAGGAATTACAACATATACTTTAATTATTTCAACATTCCCCATCTACTTAATGAAATTGTATGCTCAGTTGAGAGAAAACGGCGGTTAATATGCGAAAAGGCTAACCGTTTTATGTAATAAAAGTGATCCATGAAATTTATGGTACCTGAATATTTTCAACCTCTTGTTTAACTAAGCGCATTAAATGTAGATCACGTTTCTTTCACAGAATTTTTTTTTAAAGTTTCATGACCTTGCAGCCGACAAAGCCTAAAGTTGTTTGAAGGAAGTTTAGAATGTTAATAATAATCATAAAGAAAGTCAAAATATCGAACAAGAGAAATTCGAAGTCCTAATATAGGCGTATATAAATCAAAGTTTTTGGTTTATTTTGTTTCACAATTTAAAATTGGCTTTATTCCTACAAGGTTAAATATTGAGAGCCTCGCAGGAATGAAGCCAATGCTAAATTGTGACACAAAATATACATAAAACTTTAGTACAATTTTAAGATCGAGGAAAGCCAAAGTTTATGTCTTAGAAGTTTTCAGAGAGATATGTCAGACAATACCACTATTCTATTCACTTGATAACCTCTCATTATTAACAGGTTGAACTTAATATTTGGGCATTACGGCTGGTATTGTAGAGCTTAGTAAATCTGTCATATCAAAATTATCAGATATTTGTAATTTGCTACAGGAAGGTTGATTTTTTTTGCACTTACGATATACATTCAATAAATATTAAAATTTTATCTGAAGTATGGTCTAGCTTAGATTATAGAAAATTAGAAAATTCTAACAATTAAGCAAAAAACATTGCCATCAGAGAAAAAATTACAGGAGTTAGTTTGGGTTAGAAGAGGAGCTTAATTGAACTGGCACATTGTAGGATTTAGCGAGGTTAAAGAAAATGAGAGCATCAGCTAAATGTAAATTAAAGACACCTGTTTTATCATAAAGGAAACAGCAACTCGACGGAAAGAAACGTAGGTTTCATAATAAACAAAAACATACTGCCAACGTTGTCCAGACAGACAGTGTAAGCTTGAGAGTGGCGTATTAAAAATTGAACTCAAAATACAGACTGATTGGTCATCAGGTCAAACACCAACTCATCACAATTTTATTATGGAAGACTTAAGCTCTAAGCTTGGAAACAACGAGGATAATGATGAGATTGATATGGGCTAACACGAAGAAATACACTCTTTGACTTCGTGGCATACCATAGACTACTAGTTTTAAAAAGAGTAAAAGCAAGGAACATGGTCATGCTCAGCTGTATGGACCAGAAATTAAACCGACTATGCAATCACCAACAGGGAATATATAGTACAAGACGTCAACATACTCTATTAATTTTAATTCAGTATCAACCAAGGAATGGCAAGGACGAGGGAGATTATAAATATAAAACAAGTGAGGGACAATAAGTTTTTAAAACATGCACCTCAAAAGCGGTCCGCTGCCATAAGCTTGCTGGAAATGAGGAAGTAAATATCGAGGTATTAAATAGGCAAATTAATGCAACTTTAAAGGTTTCACAAAAATAGTGGTACTCTATAAATGAGAGGTGAAAGTTTAATGAGGATACAAAAGTCTCACGAAACAAAGAGGGATTTAAATCAGAACAACTGCGAATCCCAAATAGAAACATTTCAAATGGGATCAGAAAGGATATAAGAAAGCTTAAAATAGAAGAATAGAAACTGTTATTGAAAACTAGAAAAGTTTGATGGTTCTTGATGTTTTTTCGAAGACATATCATATTTGCTACTAAGAGCATATGTAAGCAAGATAATATGGGGCGTCATGTTACTTCAATTATGGAAGATATTTTAGGGTAAGTGGGGGACTTCTGTAGACAGTTAAACAAAGAAAAGGACATAATAATAATTCGCCTGAAACTTACTTTATATACAGAATTAATATTCTGAAGATATTCCTGATATTACCTTGGATCTAATTAAACAAAGATAATTTCAAGCAAACTCAAATAGGAACATTTCAAACCGTGTCAGAGAAGACTACAAAAGTTTAAAGTAGAAGAAACTGAAAATTTCATTGAAAACAACAAAAGGTTTTTCGATGAAATGTCTCGTCTGATATTAAGTGCATCAGTAAACTAGAGAGTACGGCGGATTAAAATACTTTAAATAAGGCAAGTATTTTAAGGTGGATTGAGGACTTCTAGACTGAGCTACATAACGAAAAGGACATAATCCCCTGAAAACAAGATTCGGAAAGTATGCCTCATATTACCTCGGATCTCATAATACAAAGAACGGTACCAAATTTCAAGCACATCACAAATGCAGAGCAACTGCAAAATACAAATAGAAACATTTCAACTCGTGTTGGGAAAGCGGAATATAGACGTGCAGGGACACCTGGTAGTACTCCTTGTTCTACGTC
>MU181914.1:600076-616365 GCA_016904865.1 Pissodes strobi
CCGGCTATATGTCCTGAAAATTTCAACCCCCTAGCTATACTGGACCATACTTAATTAAAGGAGCGTTTCACTTTGATAAGCATTTTTTCTTACTGTACCCTCGCTTAAGAAGTTTCCATAATCCGCCTGAAACTTACCTTATATCAAAAACCAAGATTCTGATAATATTCTTGATATAACCTTGGATATCATGAAACAAAGAGGAGAACTAGTTTTCTAGCATCCCAAACTGAAATACTTGTGTCAGAAAAGATAAAAACCTTAAAGTGGAAGAAAGAGAAAATGTTAATGAAAACAAAAAATAATTGAAGGTCCTTCTAAGAAATCTCTCCTCTGATATTTTAATGTGGATAGAGGACTTCTATACAGAGCTTCACAACGAAAAGGACACAATCTGCATAAAACTAATCTTACATCCAAAACCAAGATTCTGAGATTATTCTTGATATTTACTTACATGAGAGGAGAACGGCGCTGAGGGATAACAACGACAAAAAATCCCCAGGCGAAGACGAAAATTTTATTTAATGGATTAAAGCAGGAGCAAACAAATTGTTTATGTGCAGGTTTCTCAATGCCTGCTTTCTGAAGGGAACATCACGTTCCCAGAGGAATAATACTGTAATAATTACTATGTACAAAAAGAGACACACTAATACTAGAAAACTATAGGGAGACTTATGATCAGCAGTGCATCAACTACGATCACGAGAAAAGTCAACAATAATAAAAAGTACAGTGCTAGGAAATTTTATGCACACACTCTTTAGTATTTTTGTAAAAAGCTCCTCTTTTTCTCCAAACCCAATCTAAAATGTTATAATCTGAATGGTGTTCTGATTCTAAAACCAACACTGTTCTTTTTCAGATCGGTTAATAATTTAATTTGCTTTCAGAGAAATTTTAAAGGACTAGTGTCCACAAATTAACTGGAATTTTTGCTTAGATAGTCCGTATAATTATTTACAGGATTCCAACTGACTTTGCACTTTTTATGCGTTTCAAATAATTTCCTGGTTATTTACTTCCTAAGTCGAGAATAACTTTAACTTCCCCTCTTCATTTATAATTACTGGCGGAAATTATTTTCGAAGTATAATTTTTGAAGTAAGCCAAATTCTTTCAGCTTTTAATTAGCTTTCAGGAAGTGTTTTGCGATTACCTCCTAAGAAACAATAAATTTTAAAGTTGTGTACCTGTTTTTCATACCGGAATTTAACCCACTTTAATTAAAATTAATTAGCTTGGAATATTTTCCGCGATATCTGCTAGTGGTTACAAGTATTTGCCTCGAAGCGTTAGATGCACATCCGAAAAACATTTTCTGAACAGTGCAGAATATCAGAGATCATTTAAAATATTATTATAGTGAGGAGCTTTGACAGTAGACATAAATAAAAGTTTTGGTGGATTAATTCATATAATATAAGTAGAAGACGCGATATATATTGAAGAAAATTCAGGTCAGCACCGGTTCGATTTTTATTTCGATCAGAATCATAAAATAAATAACTTGTAGCTGATAATGCACGACGACATAATTGTCGTTTAGTACATCTGTAAGAAAATCAACCATATATATTATATACACTTTTCTTCTTTCATCCTAAATATATTGTTTTAATGTTAATGTAACACAAATAACTAATTATTAAAAATAATTATTAATAATTGCCTCTAAGAAAAACACCAAGTGATACAGGCTGATGAAAATTATATACGTTCCTAATGAAGGAAATAAACAAGCGACCACTGAGGAATCTCAAAGAATTGCAATCTTCAAAAGGCGGTAGATATGCGACCCCAAATATCCGAGACTAAGACAAGTTAAGAAATGCGAGGGCAATAAAAAAAGCATTCTATATTACTCCCATGACCTAGGAAATATAATAATAACTACAAAGACTACAAAGAAATTTGTATAAAAAAAATAACACGCTATTTGATTGAAATTTTAGAAAATGGCTTTCAAAGAATGGCCATTACCCTTCCATTTAAAGAAGAACAGTAATTATTGTGTCCGGTGTTCGTAACACCGAAAAAAAACCTTTGCCGCTTGCATTTCCTACCCAAGCAAGAAATATGCCTCAGACTGAGTCGTTGACTTCTTTTGGATACACAAACGATCCCAGTATTACAGAACTGTGTCTTGTTGTGAACATGGACCCCATCTGAATTAATGTTAAAGAAAACCAAGGTGGCAAAAGCAAAAATGTTAACGAGAACTTAAGTTAGATTTATAGAATCTTAAAATTCATATATGAGCCACTTTCGACGTCACAATGCATCTAATATAAGAGCCTACCAAGAGACCTCACTCTTAAGGAGATGTATGAGGATTTTAACAAAAAACATCCAAATATTTGTTACCTTAAGGTTTACAGATAAACACTCAAATCTGAGCACGTTTCTTTCTTTATGCCTAAATCGGATAAATGTGTTTACTGCAAAACAATGGAAAGGAGGCAAATAGATACCAGAAGCTCGGAGAACAATGACGCTTTATGAAGCAAAAATTAATTGCGAGTGTGCTCAATGGACCAAAAAGTAACGATAATCCTGAATAAGTCCTCGACTAATGATTTTTCCTTCGTAAGTCGTCTTGTCGTCTTTAATGAGACCTTTGCTTCATTGCAAGGAAAAGGTCTGTCACCAAGTCCAGTCACTGTGTTTTATGATATGAAGCCATAGGTGGCCGAAGAAGTTGCCATATTATTGGCGCTTTTCTTAAATAATTCAAAGAAGAAAGAGGTGTTCTAGACTTCATTCCTTGAACCGACAACTACTCGACTCAAAACACAAATTGAATATTATTCGCGGCCCTAATAGCAACTGTAAATAAAGACATTGGAACCAAAACTAACACCATTCGCTATGTGACAAAGAGTCATACTGATATGATAACACATGAGGTTAGTTTGGGTTAGGTTCACATCGAGAAACGCATTTTCCGATTAAAGAATGTTTAAGATCACGATTATTTAAAAAATGGAATAAGGAAAGTATAGAAGTAGTTGATTTGCAAGATTTCGAAAATGGGACGAGAAAAAATGGCAACCGCGAAAAAGCAACGACCTGCTCTTTGATGAACTCTCTTGCAGAGGTCAATTTTGAAAGAGGTTCAAGGGAAGTGCGTCAAAGCGTGTCTCGATGATGGATACCAAAATTTAAATTTCCTTCAAAAAAGGTTAATATTGAGGATTATGTTCCAGATTTGGTGAACATCAGAGCAATTAAAAAATAGAGAAGTTCTCGCCTTCTTGATGCCAGCAAACAGACAATTGCTTTGGGAAAGCCTGCCAGTCAAGACGCATTAAAGGATGTAATTTAAAATATTGGTATTGATTAGAACCCTTAAGCATTGATTTATATAAAGTCTATTTTTTTGCTTAAATAGTTTTCGTTCATTACGGAATTAAAGCAATAGTTTGCTGATGCAAAGCTCTTTATTATATACCCTGTCGCAGGTTTAACATCTATCCCAAAATACAGCAACTACAGTTATTTTTTCGGAAAATCACAAGACTCTTTAAATTATCTTCTACATAAATTTATATGCAAATATAGAATCTTAAACCGCTAAAATTGTATTTAGACCTATATTGGTTCAATAGCCTTACATTTAAAGTTTTCTGCAATTTACTAGACGCTTTCAAAATAACATATATTTTGTTTTGAAGTGTGGATGCCACGATACACTAACGCGATGTGAAAAGAAAACTTAAAAGGCACAACCAATAACTGCTATTAAATATTATAGAATAAAATTACTATTTCAATATATTATGATACATTTGTTCATAATTTATATACATATGCTAATATTCACATCCAATTTGAACTGAATTTATTCTACATGCTTGCCTGGCTTTGAAGGAGATTCGCGTGGATAGCACCATTCAGGGAGTTTAGGGATCGTGTTTACCCTGTATAACATCATAAATAGCGCATAACTGATCTTACGTGGACGATTTTGCCCTTCTAGTGTTTTGCAATCTGGATATTACCAATGTATGAGATTATTAGTGTGTCGGTTGCTTACTGTTTGTTTAAAAGTAAGGCATTTTATTAGAAGAAGAGCTAATTTCAAAAACCTTATTGAAAGAGAGCTAGTGATTGTAGTTCGCTTTAGCAATATGGATTAGATTTAGCAATATCTGAAATACTAGTGAAAAATACACAGCTAAAAGAACATGAAGAGAGAAAGCTCCAATAAACAGCCTCTTGGGATAACATTAAATAGGTAGCAATCATCGAAAAAAGAATGGAAAGGAGAAGCTGGCATGAGACACCAACCTGGTGGACCAAAAATATCTCAAATAATAAAACACAACTAATGAGATAAAACGAACACATGCGGTAGAGTACAATAATTAGCATTTAAAGATTCTTTACACAAATAGTGCACTATAAAAAAATTGACCTCTCCTATTGGTCGATCCATCTCGTATTACGATATGTCTGCGTGATATAATCGATTTCTGTCAAGAGTTTTTGTGGTGTAGAAGTTTATACAGCTGGGTCTCACCTGGACGGCCTAGGTTCGAACCCCGTTGCTATTTTTTATTTTATTATTTTTTTAAGATTATGTTTCTAAACCACTTTTTTCTTGATTTTGGGTATGTCTTGGGTTAGTTTGGGTTGGCACCTGGTTAGTTTCCTGATCTTGAGCCCCCGTAGCGAGCGAAGCGAGCGGAGGGCCATGCGGATCGACCAATAGGAAAGGCCGATTTTTATATAGTGCACTACTTGTGTAAAGGATCTTATAAGGCCAATAATTACATTAATAATATTTATTAATAACTTTGTTCCAATTTAAAATCTAAAATTATGTACTTAAAAATTACTCACATTAGGAGGCGTAAAATTTCTATTTCTGGCCATATAAGCTTCCGCTAGTGGAGTAACGTTCTGCGTCGTCGTTGGCGAAGATACAGGAGATGAGACCATTCTACCAAAGTCGTTCGAGTTTCCTGACACAGAGATTACTGAATTATTTAGCCCTGGGGATTGTGCCGCAGAGCCTAGCTGGTAATCAGAATCTACAAAATAAAAAATAGTAAGTTAAATAATCCTTTCCTCATGCGTTTCTAACATCACGGTAATTTGGGTTGATATTTGTAGAAATTAATTAGCAATACGTCTAGCGGATATGATAATATTTCTTCTCCTTTTTAGGATGACAATTTTAATTTTAAAACACACTTTTCTTAATTGCCTGCTTTTATAATTTTTTTAATACACCGAACTGACTCCGATATTTACCTTATATCATCAGCCTCTCTTATGAGAGTTCTCCACCTTGGTCTTTTGTAATTCTAGAGTATGCAGTTTATCACACTTCATCGACTATACTTATATGGTGTTAAGATCAATGGCGAGAAGCTTTTAGTCATATTCGCTTTGCCGATGATCTGGTATTAATTACAGACAAATATGAAAAAGCAATAGAAATGCTAAAGGAACTGGAACTAGCATCCAAAGAATTTGGGTTAAATATTAACATTAACAAGGACCAATTTCGTGACTAATCTGGTCGTCAGGCAAAACCTAATAGTAAATGACACGAATATTGAGCATGTATGTTCGTATAATGACCTGGGCAACGAAATTCTATTGGAAGAGACAATCAGCCCTGTGAAATCGGGGTAAACTTTGGAAAACTAATCTTTATCTTAAGATAAAACTTCCTAATGTGCCATAATAAAAGGCTCTATAATCAGTGTATTTTACCCGTGTTAATATATGGAGCCAAAACATTGACACTAATATGGAAAACGGCACGTAAAATAAGAGTGACACAGAGAAGCAATGCTGGGTCTTTCTTTAAGATATAGGGTTCCGAATATTGAGGTGAGAAGAAGTGGGCTCACAGATGCCATCGCAAGAATATCAAATCCCAAATGTATCTGGGCGGGTTACCTCGCTAAAATGAACGATGGCAGATGAACAAAAAAATAACCGAATGGAGACCTAGCGATCATGCACTTCGCAGCAGAGGCAAACCGCCCACCGGATGATCAGACGATCTGAAGCATGTCCACACAAACTGGATGAATGCATCGCAGCACAGAGAGAGATGGAAATATTTACGGGAGGCATATGTCTAGCAGTGGAAGACCATATAGCTGATTGATGATGACATCCAGGTCCATTCGTGCCACAGACTTTATTTTATTATACAAAGATGTATCTTGCAAATCTAGTGGTGAATAGTGGTTGCGCTCAGTTCGAGGTATTAAGTCGGATATTTCGAAGATTACATGTAAAAGAAATGCGGGAAAATATTTTGAATCATGCCGTAACCAGAAAAAAATTTGCCGCAAAGAGACAAAAATTTAAAAAAATGGTAAAAATCACTTGAATACCTCTCAATAATCAGACGAAATATCTAATTCAAGTCACCAAAACATAGGTTACTTGCAAAAAGATTTCAGTCGTACAGGATATAAAAATGTTAAAAAGCATAAACTAGGTTTTTTAGAATTAATCATTAAGCCTAGAAAGATTGTAAGATTCTTGCTATGGCTCTGCTTTATTTTATATGACACATTTAATATATTTGCTTTAAAGTAGTCTTATTGAATTTTTAGTAGTAATAATGACAATAATAAAAAAAAACATGTGACCAAATACAGATCGACAAATAAATTACACATCAAATTTATTAAAAGGCTATTCGCTATTTTGAAATATTCTTTCAAAGGCAATCAAAAGTTGAGTAACCTTCTTTTCCAAAAGCTCTTTGTTTCATTAGAATTAATCTGCTTAAGAATGGAAACAGTTTTAGCATTAAAATTTGCCACCCATTTTAAAATTGCCTATTATTGAACGAAACTAATCTTGCGACACTTTTAAATAAGATATTAATAATGAACTATATTTTAAAATGGCGAAAAATCCAATATGGCGGAATTATTTGCTTTAAAACATGGGATCAAGCGACCCTTTGTTTAAATGGTTTAGTTACACCTTATCAATTCTGCAACTGCTTTGCGTTTTAATTGTTCGCCACTATACACGAATTTTGAAAATATCTCCTCATTTTTACGCAAAAATAAATATTTTCGAAATAGTATTGCTCAAGCTGAAGAACGAAATCAAAAATGAAAATTCCTTTCAAGTGTAAAAACATATTCCTAATCAAATTTCTGTGCACTGCCGGAACAATAAATAGACACAAGTTTCTCACCAAGCATTCAGTTTCGAATATGTAGTTTATTAATTATTCACAAACAAAGTTTTGCGCATATCTGGAAAAGAAGAGCAATGCTAATAAAAACTTAAGAACATTTATTTGACCTACTTCCGCAGCGCTACTGCCAACAATCATTAATTTTTAAGTTTTCCGGATGAAGATTTAATATTTTAATAAGAATTTTTGAAGCCTGTGTAAAGTAATCATTGCTTACTCTTGTGTCTGGGATGAGCTGGGCGAATCGAGATAGTTTGCCTATGTAGAATAACTTGACTCGCAATTATTAAGCAAGTAGAAACGTGAAATTCGGTACAATGACACCTACTAATACGTCAAGATAATATTTAGTGAATATATTATACATAATGTTAGAACTACGGGGAGTGATACAATGATTATCGATATGCATCGAAATTAGAGTTGCCTAACACCAAATATTACGTTTGCAAAGTTATATGAGATATATTTCGTCAAATTAAAATAAAATGTTTGAAACGCGTGAATATGAAACCGGTTCAAATTCAAATATTAAGTTTTAATTGTCTGCAGATTCAAGACTTGACAAAGAGCACAACCTTTTTAGTGCGTACTATTTCGAACGTTTTAATTGTGCCTTTTTCAATTTAAGATTAACGACAGGGACATATTTATATTCGTCTTTTTGGATATTTCTAGATTCGTTGCACCTTAGGATAGGAACCAAACGGTCATAACCTATACTTTTCAACGTTCTTTTATGCTTTTTAGACTCAAGGGAAGTTAATGGTAAATATTTGATACAGAGAGATTTCTCGCCTACAACAATTTAGAATATGTCTACAATATTAATATTGATATCTGCCACAATTTGAGGATATGTATAGAATTCAAGGTAAAACAGATAAAAATTGTGATTTTTAAAATTTGTCACGATGAATGCTGTTGTCCGCCAAATATTATGTTCAAACCACTGGCAATCGATTAATTGAAAATCACATGTTTTCCTGCTTTTGGAAGGGGTCATTTGACAAAAAGGAAAACTACATAAATTATTCAATATTGAACAGACAAATAATAAGGAATTTCCAAATTTGTCAAGATGATAGAAGTCTGAAACCAAATCAAACATTTTAATCCGGTTCGGTAATCAATTTTTTGAAAATTATGCTTATTACTGATATGTTTCCTCTGCTCATCTGCAGAGCTATTTGCAAAATGTGAAGGTATGTAAGTAATATCATAATCTAGATAAATATATGTTATTTGAAATTTGTCATAATTAATGTTATTAGAAACAAAATATTACTTTTGATTCGCTGGTCAATGACCTCCATGTAATCTATGCTCATAACTGAGACATTATCATCAATATTTCCAATTTCTTCCCCCTGAGCAGAGCGAGTTATTACTGTGGAAAGTAATGTACAGAGTTCAATGACATAGTGAAATGAAAGTTGTTGAAACCAAATATATCTCTTTAATATGCTAGCAATAAATTTCATGAAAACCATAATTAGAACTGCGACCTTATCTTGAAAATGCTATTTGCCACAATAGAAACTCATATATAGTATCCACTAATAAATTGCCCCAAAATATATTTTAAAATATTCAACGTAATGAAAGTTTATTAAAACACAAGAAAACTGAGAAAAGGTCTTGTGGAGGTGCATTTTTCACAATGAGTAGTTAAATATAGAATTCAACTTAAATCTGGAAACATACTCAAAATTGAAATGATTTCTTGAATGGTTATTGACTTCTGCGTCTTTGTGGGTAATTTTTTCATAGTAAGATGTTATGTCAAGCCGATGAAGGACGTGATTTTTGAAACTCGACAGGTTGAATGTTGTTGAAACCCATATGTTATTTGGCAATAAAGTTAACAGAAACCATATTTAACAGTGATTATTGATTTTGAACTATTATTGCTACATATTGAGACGTTATACACATAATTCAATTTTGAACTGACAAAACCATGACTATTAAAAATTTTCCAGATATGGAAAGCGGAATTTTCCCTTTTAATTTTCTCCTAATAAATTTTGTGAATGCTATACATAATGCTTAGAGGTCATGTAACAAATTTGATGTTAAAATAACTCTTGTTGCAAAGTAAATATATTGTTATTTGAATCAAGGAATTTACAAAATGCAACAATTGGTATTTGAGAATAATAAAAGAAATTTATCAAAATTCCAAATTTTTTTTTGAATTATATGGAAACGAATACTTACAGCAGAGCGTTGTGTATAAATATGTTGAAATAGTGATGTTTGCCTGGGACAAAACACACAAAGGAGATTTTAATTTTTTCGTAAACCAGATATACGTGGAGAATACCCAACCCTATATAAAATATAGTGTTTGATACATACAAGTTTTCTAGAATTACAGCTTATGTATGTATTTTAAGAAAACGATGCACAATAATAGAAATTTGTGAAAATAACATATACAGTTTGAAAATTATATACGTCGAAATGACTGCTACTAAAATATTGATATGCTGGGTATACTGGTTCTTAGTTATTAATGAAAACTATTTTTTTATACTTTCCAACTCTATAATCATGTTCTAGTTTTTCTAGGAATTGTGACCAAAAGTAACGTGTACTCCTAAAATTAAGTTGGCAAATTAATTGCTTCTACAGGTAAAAAATTACACAAATTTAAAGTTTTTCACTTCTAACACTAGGCCATAACAGACCAAATAATACATATATTGTAACCCCTCATCATCGTAATGATCACTGGCATATCAGTGATAATCGTAGAGAGAGAGAGAGACTATTAGAAACGTAATAGACGGTAATGGTTGCTTAGGCTGAAGGCACTTCATACACAAGAAATTGTAGCTCAGCTGTAGAATTTTTTAAAGAGGCACGGCAAAAATTCTTGCATATTTACCCCTATTTTCACTCCTACATATTCAAACACCTGACGCGGGTGAGTGTAGCCCTAAAATTTTAAATGGAAAGGAGGGCGAAGTTGTACTACATTTTAAAGAATACTAAATTCTGTTTCTCCTGGTACAAAGCTCTTTGAAATTGGTGCAGTAGTTTGGAGAAATTAAATTTTTAACTAGTGTCATTAAATACGAACAGGTAAGTTTTACAACTTTGTTGATCATTTCACTTTTAAGTACCTTACACTTAGTGCCAATTACTTTTAATGGGTTTTAATCACCAACTGAATGTGAAAAGCCCTTGCTTATCAGCACCAATATAGAACGGATAGACGCGGTTTTGACGGTTAGAAACAATTTCGATAAGAAAAAAATCCATTTTGTCTATAATTCATTCTCCTTTAACCATACGAAAATAAATTGAAGGTCAGATACATGGGATATGGTACTTTCAGGTTTTAAAGCATCCTTTTTTTGGCCTTTAATATGAAAAGAAATTCTTGGGTTGATTTTGTTAGCCTATTTGGTGACAGTGTGATTTTGGTCTCTACATAAAAGCGTTGTTGCTACTATTTGAAAATGTTGTATTCCATTAAGCAGAACGAGTAGAGATTATAAACCTCTACTTTCGAAATTATAGGAGTGCCAGAGCCATTGCTCGTTTATTTACCAACTAACTCAAACTAACCTAACCCAAACTAACTCACCCTAGCAAAAATGTAAATCACCAGTATGTTTTTAAAATTATTACAAAGCTCCGTGAGACAGAATCAGTTTTTGACAAAGTTCAACATCCTGAGCGACGCCTCAAAAATGAAGCCGTGGAAATAGCTATTTCGGGATATATTACATTAGATAATGGCCAAAGTGTTCGCCTGTTGGCTTCTTCCTCAGGATAACCTTGTACATATGTGCATATTGATATAATCCGTTCAAATTGAGATTACTACATGAGCTTGACGAAAATTACCATAACAGGTGCTTGCAGTTTTGTGAACATGTAAGCCAAAAATTAAATGATAACGCCAATTTATCTTTTAATACCTTTTTTTCAGACGTGTGCATGTTTTATCCTAATAATATTGAAAATAGAGACAACTGTTCTTATTGGTCCGACCAAAGCCCCCATTCGCCCATAAAAATGCACACATAGCATTCCCAAAATTGAATATCTGGACTGGCATACTAGGAGATTTAATAGTAGGACCGCTTTTCATTCCAGGGAATTTAACCGATGAAGTTTATTAAGATATATTGGAAAATGCCATCGACCCATTAACAACAGAAATAATAGGAAGCAATCCTAATTTTCACATTCTTACTCTCCAGTTTCAACAAGATAAGGCATCTCCCCACTATGTACGGCTGCCATCAGAGAGTTCTTGAACATTTGATTTCCTGGCCAGTGGATTGGAAGAAGTCTAATTGCATGACCCGCTAGTTCTCCTGATGTAAATTCATTGGATTATATCATTGGGGTCAATTAAAAAGCAAGTATTTTGCAAGACAACTTTGCAAGACATAAAAGACAACCACCTTCCCTTGGCAATCATTCCCAGAGAGTCGTAGCTGAATGCCGAAAAATATCACCGGAGATACCTAACAATGTTAGAACCAGATTTGAACCGAATCATTGTTATTGTATGAAAGTAAATGGGCAAAAATTCGAAATTCCTTAATTTATTTATGTAAGATATTTATTTTACCTGTTTGAAACTACATTTCGCACTGCAAATAAAGTAATTATTTAATTATTATTTTAATACACATACATAGTAATGTATAAGTACAGAGCTTTCGGGCAAGATGCTTACCCGAAAGTAGAGAAACGAGAATAAATTACTTCTATCATGAATTAAATTAGGCCTCTTAAAGAAACAATAAGTATAAAAAAATTCATTTTTAGTGTCAACGACTTACCTACCTAGTTAAAAATTGAATTTCTCCAAAAGTGCTGTGCCAATTTCAAAAAGCTTTGCACCAATAAAAACAAAATTTAATGGCATTTAAAGTGAGGTGCAATTTCATCCCCATTTCTATCTAAAATTTTATTGCTACAGTTCACCTTCGTCAGGAGGCTGAATATGCAGGAGTGAAAATAGGGGCAAAATGTGTGCCACTTGAAGACAAAAACGTACCCTGGCATTTTTGCTGTGCACCCCGGGAAATGCCTACAGCCGATGTTTCTAAGTTTTGGTTGGGACACCCAATGGGACAGCCAATTTAAAAATTTTAATTGATAAGTTGTACTCAAACCCATGACTCGAAATATACAATTGGTTTATTTTCTGGTATGTATTGAAATAATATTTTAAAATTATGTTGCTTTTTAATTATTGGGGTATTATTGGGTTATCGGAGAAATGAAGCAATAACTTGTTTCTTGACTGAGAGAACCTTTATTTTATTACATTAAATGTATTTATTTATTGCATTAACTTCATTTACGTCATTTTAAAGCTAATATATCAAATCCATATCAATATAGTTGATGAATAATTAAAATTTTATTGGAACCAGAAATTTGATAAGATACACCAAAAGTTATTTTATAGCTGTCACTATTTTTTTAGGGAATAAAAATAAAGAGTGCATTTTTCCTTTGTCTGTTTAGTTTTAGATATCTTTGTGCAACAAATATATTTCAAATAGAAAGAAAGGGTGTTGTACAAACCTTTATTTGACGGCACAACATCTGGATTTTTATCGTCTTTCTCGAACAGATCCTCCGACTCGGATCGCAGAGGCAACGTCCCTTTATCCTTGACGGCAAGAAAACGGGGCCTCAAAGCTCTTGAGCCGTCTCTTCTCGACTGACGGATTTTGAGGGCTCCCAGAATTATGACAGTGATGAGCAATAAGGCAGTCACGACGCCCACCAAGACACCAAGCATCGGAGCGATTTCCATCTGATCGCGGGTGCCCAAGGAAAGCACTGAAAAGACAAGGGTTATATCAAGGGTGTCAAACTTTAGTGAATATTGCTTGTTTATAAATGATATACGACAGCTTTATCGTTACTAAAACTACAGCGGTCAGTAAAAGTTACGTTTATAAATAGCATTTATGGAACATGGGAGTTTAAATAAAGGTGTATAAGTAAGTTGTTGATGAGCATTTAGGTCAATTGCCATTTTTACGGGGTAGTATGATTACTGGGCATTAATACTACGAATTTTTGCTTTTAAATAGGATTTGATAACCATTGCCTAAATTGTCTCATTTTATCGATGCTTTTTTATGGCTTGATATTTATATATTTTTTTTTATTTTGAAATGTTCAGGGGACATAGAATGATATTAAAGGTTATAGCCATAATAATTAGCAATAAAATGCGATTTAAATAACATATTTTGTAAAAATAATAACAATGATATGTTTATTGATAATATATAATATGAACATGGTAGTTTTATATTAATAACATACATCGAAAAATTGGTAATCAACAAAAAATATAATTCGATGAAACATTAAATATTTGTTGAAATTTGAATATATGCAAACTTATTATATATAAATATTTGTTTTACTAAATGCTCAAATTGACAAGTTACAAAAGAGTCGGCACAAGTTTTGCAATTTTTCAACAATATTGTAACATTTTTAAATTATTTACCAACGCAATAAATCGCAATATTTTTAAATTATGGAAATTTATCTACTCTCATAAAAAACTTTATTTTATTTTAATCTCACATTTTTGGAAAAAATATCTATTATTTCTGAATGTTTTATTGCGCATTTAGTTCACCTTTAAATGCAAACTTACTTTCATTTCTTGTATCGTTAATATAAATATTTAATAAAACTATTTTTACTTGCATATAGCAGCACATTTTCACAAAATTATGGGCGAGTATTTATTTATTCACTTATTCTCTTTGAATAATATAATCATATTATCACGTTTATAAAATTGTGTAGGTTTTGCGATTGACTGTGTACTTTAAATTGTTTATACGCGGCTTTCGTTACCTAGTACAATAGAGTTTTACTGTTCTGACCTTTATGATGCGAAGCTACTCCTTGAATGGTGTGCAGGCCGTGGCGTAGCTACCGGGTGGGCAAGGGGGGGGGGGGCAAGGCCCCACGGCGCCAAGTGAAATTAGGCGCCGCTCTGAATTTATAAATATGCTAATGCTGAGTTTTTAAATTCATTAAATTATAATACAATCAAAGATCAAAGACCAAAATATGTATTAAACTTTTTACCCAACCAAAATACATTTTGTGTCAGGTATTTATTATTTATTCTATGTGGAATAAAAAGATATATCCCGGCAGCATATTTACACATCCTCACATACAATGGCACCAGGGTGCTGAAATCGGTTAGGTTTTGTAAGCGTTTGTAGCGTTACAAAAGCTCAGTGATTTGGGCGCCAGGAACACGCTGTTATATAATATTTCACTTTTCGCATGGCCCGCCGCTCGCTTCGCTCGCTACGGGGGCTCAAGAAAAAATAACTAACCAGGTGCTAACCCAAACTAACCCAAGACATACCCAAAATCAAGAAAAAAACTGTTTTGAAACTTAACCTAAAAAAATAAAAAAAGCAACGGGGTTTGAACCCAGGTCGCCGATAGCCGCCGAATTGAGACCTAACCATCTAGATGTCTCGACCACGAGGGCTCTTGCCGCAAATTGATTGCATCGCGAATACATGGCGCGATAGCTTTTGTAGCGCTACAAACGCTTACAAAACTTAACCGGTTTCAGCACCCTGGTGCCGTCGTATGTTAGGATGTGTAAATATGCATTCCGGCGCGGCGGTATTTGGTACATGCAAATTTGTAAAAACGCTGCGTAAGGCGGCATGCGACTTCAAAGACAAAAATTCCGAAAATTTCGGGCGTAAAAAGTATGTGCTTTTTAGAGTTGCGTATTTAGGAGGTACCATTACCCAGACAAGTCTAAATAGCCTAGCAATACTAAGCATAGAAAATGAATTTGTCCACAAATTAATTTTGATGAAATAATCGATCAATTTACGTCGATTTAAAACCGAAGAAAGACTCCAATGTTTAATTAATTAATTAAGGTTACAGATGTTTAGTTTTCGTTTATATTTAAATATGTATGTACCTGTTGGTTGGTTGCCGTTTATATATTTTATATTCATATTACTGTACGAGACAAGCGTGTGCACTATGTTCGCATATCTTAAACTTAACTTAAACGCCCTAGCCTGGGATTTGGTTAAAAAGTTGTTTTTTTTTAAATATATCACTCAATTAACAAAAAGAGAAGGCCTAAATGAAAAAAACTATTCTTCATAAAAGTTTCGCTTATGTCTTGACAAGTAATAGTGCAAACCCCATATTTTTATCTTGTAAACTAACAAAGATATCACAATAATTATATGCCCTAGCCTTATACATATCTTAACGGATTTGGTTAAAAAGAAGTTTTCTTAAATATAGGTATCACTCAATTAACAAAAAGGGAAGGCCTAAATGAAAAAAAAACTATTCTTAATAAAAGTTTCACTTATGTCTTGGCAAGGTAATAGAGCTAATCCCGTATTTTTATCTTGTAAACTGACAAAGATATCACAATAAACGTCCGTGACCGTTTGACCGTTTTCCGTTCCCTGCCAGCTCGCCCGCCGTGTGTTGGGATCGCGACCTTCAAATTTTACTCCCGGCGCGCGTTAAGAAGTTTCACTTCAAAAATATACGTTCAATATTATGATGTATGATTTTTTGATTAATTTGCGTATATACACAAAATATAGGTTTGTTTTAGGCGCCAGCGGATAGGCTTGCCCCCCGGTGCCCACATTTCTAACTATGCCACTGTGTGCAGGTTATATAGCTCACATTCGGGATCCATCTACGTCAAGTGAGAAGAGAAAATAAAGAAAACACTTCAGTAAAATAATAACAACGTCTATTGGTCAAAAACTTAATGAGAAAACAATATTATCTCTGGGTCAAAAATTTACAGTACCACACGGCATACTGCTAGTATTACGAAAGCGGCTATCCAAGAACTGGTTTGGAAAGTTGTTCCACATTCACCTTACTCTCCTGAAATTTCTCCATCAGATTTTCGCCCTTTCGGGTCTTTATCTAACAGCCTGCGAGGTAACTCCTTCGATAACGAAGCTGATCTTCGAAATTGGCAAGATGAAATTTTCAACTCTAAATCACCCAATTTTTCAGGCGTAGAATAGAAAAAATGCCAGAACGT
>MU181914.1:617184-657715 GCA_016904865.1 Pissodes strobi
TTAAGACGTAAGACGAAGTATTAAATAGTTTCCGTGAACGTGTCGTTAATGAAAGTGCTTGTTAGTTGGCTGTGACGTAATATCAAACATTTGACTGTACCGATTTTCATGGTCTTTTTAAGTCTATCCGTTCATCAGCATTTTTTATTAAACTGTTTAAACTATCCGGAGCCTTTTAATCAATAACAACCCTAGACAACATTAGAAGAAACCTACAGTTATGTCTGTTGAATAATCCATTAGTTAAGAGAATGTATTCTACAGTCCATATTATGTTATCAAAGAATTCTCCACTTTCGTTAATTTTCTGAAGAACCAATAATTATGAGATTCCAGTCTATTGGATATTGATATGAAAACTTCACTCATATGTACTTTGTAAGGTTTTAATCCACAAGTTCGTTGTAAATCAAATTTTGGTGTTTATTTAGTCTCGATGATCCTCTAGAGATGTTGTCAACTTTAAATACCGACAGGTGCTTTGTGGAAAAGCTTGAAACATATATTTACCGCATTAATAATCTGATAGTGCTTACAGGAAATTCTTTTTTTTTCTTGGTTTCTTAAAACTAGCATAGACATCCAAGATTCCGTCCAAAGTACTTAAATAAGTATATTGAAGATGCAAACCTTCGAGATACAATTCGAAATATTTTAAGCTAGTTCGTTGAGAATTTCTAACGCAAGCCTAATACACTTTTAGCATATCAAGTAAAAATTGCTACTAACTAAATCCTATGTTATTGTTCTTCTCGATATACGAGTACCTTATTTTCAAACGTTAAACCTAATTCGTACACTAATTTGTACGTGATTAATCCTGTTAGTAAGATAACTTTTCATAAAACTTAATATATCGCGTCTAAGTCACAGGTATGTTAAATTTTTTAATAGTAATTTATGAAAATGGTTCTAAAAAACAAACTGAAACTTTATTTTGTTAGAATACGTGGAGAAAACACCTTTAAAAAAATGTTTTGCTTTTGCACTAAAGCCGTGGCATTTTCTTCTAAAGGCCAAAGCACCAAATCAGACCCTATGGTGCCATAGGGTCTCCCTTTAATGTGTGTGCCACTGCCATTAAAAAAAAATCAAATGTGTTTACCTTGACAATGTAAATTGAAGGGGTATGACTTGTTTATAAAAATTTATTGGAAGGATTATATATTAATGAAGCATTAATCCTACACACCTAGTTTACAGTTTCTTCAGCGGAATAGATTAATTTTGATTTAAATTATCTCTTGTAATTTAAATAGAATGAACTGCTGGACAATAGCTATAGATGGGTCAACCACTTTTTAATTTTTTAGTCGCCGCCAGACTGAATAATCATGTTCTCTACTAGAAGAATAGAGTTTATTAGCACGCGGATATTAATGCATCAAAATGTATATCGAAGCCAATATTTAAAATTTAAAATAAAAACATTTTTTTCTATTTTGATATCATAAAAAAGTCTTTTCGATACGCAAAGTAGTGTCGAAAAGAAGCTCTTTTCGACACTACTTTTGTTGACTGGCTGCTTAACAAAATTGTTCAATGTCAAGACTCACTAGCAAAAATTTCGACACCGTTTTGAATGGGATTCCTAATAATACAGACGTCAGAAGTGACAAGATGGCCGTCCAACTTTTGATCGCGACTTGAATAAATTAATGTTTTTCATTAAAAAACGTGCAAAATAGAAAAAATAGTATAAAATACACGTTTTAAAAGACATTTAGCGCACTTGCACGTTAGGAAACTCCCCGCAAACGGGTCGTTTCCTAATTTCGTGCTCGTGCGATAAAATATGGTCTTTTAAAACTAGTATTTTAATATACTATTAATTTCATTAACATATTCCGTAAAAAAGACACCATACTTAGCACTCATAAAGTAAAATTTTTTGTTTAGGCACTCTAATAGTTCTGCTTTCATTCTGCTCTCCATTAAAGAACAACAGGGTCTTTTGCCGGATCCTGTAGATCTTATTCCATGAATCTGGTATAGTCTAAGCGCTGGAAGAAAGCGTAGTATTCAAAAATATATAAATACGCTCTATCTCAAAGATATATTTTCATTGTAATTAGAGTAAAAATATAAATATGTCAGAGTTGTTAACACTTCTGATTTAATGATAGATATAACGAGAGATGAGTCATATTAGTTAGATTAGATAACTTTTAAATAAGTTTATATTATTTCCTCTGTATCCTAGGTTTAGTAACTTTTCAATAGTAATTTACGAAAAAGCTTGTAAGAAAACGGTTTGAAAATTTAGAATAGGGCAAACTTAAAGAAAAAGCCTTTTAAAAAAATTCTTTTGGCTCAAAGCACTTTCACCTGAAAGTTTCGTACATTACAATAATTCTTGTAAAGCTTTAGTGGATGCAAAAATTAATAATACTCTCGGAAAATGCTTTTTGCCTCGTGCGTTGGCATTTTTTTTTAAAGGTCAAATCACAGTAATTTGAAAGGGGTTAGATTTCCTTATAAAAGTTTAATGCAGTGATTATTATATTACTGGAGTTTAACATCACACACCTAGTTTACAGTTTCTTGAGTGAAATAGATTAATCTAGAATTAAATTATACTCCTACAATTAGAACAGAAAAAATTATGTGTGAACGATGAACTAAATTAATTAGTTTTATATTTTGTGGTCCCCGGCCAATCTAAACATAGTGTACTCTCTCCCTACTATAGATAGCAATAGGGTATTAACATGTTTATATACCTGGAGGTTGTTTTAACCAAAGTAATGCATTTTTCAAAACATTAAAATTTTAAATAAAATTGAATATACGACTAATGCCCGGTTTCTGAAGTACCAGATATCTATTGTATAAAGTTATGAAGCATATAATTACTATGGTTCCAATAATTGTAGTAACAATCGTTGTCATAGGAAATATTTGAAGAATAAAGTTATCCATACTTTGAGAAACTGAGCATAAGTTGCCTATATAACCGCGCATATATTACTGCGTGTTGCTTCCATGGTTACAAGTCTTGCAAAATCGGAGAGCCCTGCCCTTCGTGTGAACGGTAAACAGGTGGGCGGAGCTAACTAGGAGCTCATTAACTTGATTGACTTTGACTCTCACACTTACGTACAGTCTTTTACAAAAGTAGGACGTTTTTTTTTGCGAATGAGTTTATTAATTTTAATTATTTGTAATCATCCTTTTTAAAAATAAAGTTGAAAGGTTAGGATTAAACGGCCAAAGTCGCGAAATAATTTGTAATCTTATAAAGCTTATGAAACAAGAACCAGATGCAGGAAGGCTAGTAATTGATTTCAGTAAAGCGCGCAAGCGTATTTCAGCCGCTGACAAGATTAGCCTATGTACAATTAAACGAATTGAGCAGGAAGCAAAAAATGTCGAATCTGGTACAGCTACATCTTTTTGAACGCCAGACAAAAAACGTGGAACCATAAAATGCAAAATGGCTTTGGACTATGCTTGTCAAGGTGTGTTACGTAGAATAATCCACAATTTCCATAAAACAGAAAAACAAGTACCAACTCTAGCGATGATTCATAGAAAGTTTCAAAGTAATGCTAATTACCATTGATGCGTGAGCAGCTTAACGATATAAATGAGAAAAATAGACTTCGTTGCAGAAATCCACTAAATCAATTTAGTGGAAAAACCTGACGTAAGACATATTTGAATCCAATTTGTAAAGAAAATTAAAGCTTACCGTGCGGAAGGCCGGATAAGTGTTTATATCGATGAAACATACGTACATTCATCACATACAATCCAAAAATCTTGAACGAACGAAACTGACGAAGGCATAAGATAACCTGCATCAGAACGCACACGCCTAATAATCGTGAACACTAAAGGAAAAGATGGTTTTGTGCCAAATTCCTATGTCAGATGGAAGTCACACTGCAGTACTCGGGATTACCATAATGAGATGAATTATGAAAATGATGAACGGTGGGTGAAAACAATGTAGTGCTATTGTAGTAGTAATTGACAACGCGCCATATCACAACAAGCAAATAAACAAGTGTCCTACATCGTTAACCAAGAAAGAAGATATGAAAAAGTGGTTGGACGAGAAATATATTCCATTTGGCAGTAAAATGTTATAAATCGTATCTCTGCAGCCTTATTAAAATGGCGAAACCGTGGGAGACAACTTATAAGATCGATTAAATATTTTCCGGTGCGCGACACACCGTAGTTCGTCTACCTCCGAATCATCCTGACATTAATCCTATTTAACTAATATAAGCACAGAGGAAGCAGTTTGTGTTTAGACGGAACGTAACTCTTAACTTGACAGATGTTATGAAATTAACCTAACTAATCGATGAGTTTTTTGAGCAGTTTACGGCAGAGCAATTAAAATCACGCTGTGAAAAAGCAAAGATATTTGAGATTGAGTATATGGAAAACGAACTTATTGTGAACATTGTTGTAGATGAGTTAATAATAAATTTGGATGACAATGACAGCAGTTCAGAAGAAAGCTATGATGATAATTCAAGAGAGGGAATAGAAGAAATACCAACATAAAAGTAATAAATATATTTGCCTATCCTTCACCTTTTTGTAATGTTTAGTGATATTTGATATATGAATATAATTATGAAAATTGATAAATATTTTCTAACCTTGTTCAAATTTATTTATAGGTAAATATAATATTTATATTAATTTTTTTTGTAGTTTAACCTAGTAGCCAAGTGCTGCCAATAAAATTTCTTCTTTTAAATGAACAAAGTAATAAATGCTTATTAAATATGCGCAGATAACACCTAATTTTATTGCCGTCTTGACTTATTATTATCCTAACATAAATATCAAAACAATAAAAGAACAATGATTACATAAATAGCAAACAGGTAAATATAACTAGTATCTATTCCAGCGATCGTATATAAATCCAATTCCGCTTTTATTTTCTACGCGGAGTGTACTTTACTAAAATTTTATCTTCGCTATCTCTGTCGTACACTGACTCTCCTTTTCTTTCATCTGTTGCATATCAGGGTTGTTCCTATTTTGCATGACCTGAACTAACGTAATGGTATCATTAATGCATTATAAAAGTTCTCACTGTCATTTTGAACGTTTTTTAAATATTAGTGCCGATCGTTTTGGATGCGCACCTTTTGAGGAAATCAGCAATAACGTTGAAAAAATCTCCCCAAAAATGTAATAAAAACGAATATATATTGGACCAGTTTAAACATTTTTATGGCATGCGACATTATAACTTGGACGCAGCAGTATACATTGCAGATAGAGGAAAATTTTAGAAGATTCGGCTTATAACATGAGGCCGAAAATGGTAATAAATGTGAAAGGAAGATGTAAAAAATATTTGGAATAATATAGCAAAAATGCTGTAAGAAAGGTATCATTCACACATTTTGACCAATTCATGGGGATTTTATTTGAAAATGCCAGGGATGTTAGAAAAAGCAAGGGATAAAAATTACAGAAAAATACAAATATACATAAAGAAAGCGCAAAATGTTTGTACGTTTATGGGACGAAGGAAACCCGAAGGAGTTATGACGCAAGTTCTTCCATATTGCTTCGGTAGAATTACCACAATTTCTAGTCTCCTTAATCGTGCTGAAGCATGCAGCTGTGAATATAATATCATATTGGTAATTATTGCCTATACAGTATTCTGCTATTTTGGGATTATATGGAAAAATTGTCGTGTAGGCACATTCTGGTATCCTCAAGGATTGCATAGTTTTGGCTAGTTTTTATTGGTTGCAACTCGTAGCGATGGTCCTCCGCTCGCTTCGTTCACTGTGAGGGCACAACCATCAAAAATAACCCAAATTTAAGAAAAAAAACATAACCTTAAAAATATATCTTCTCCCCCAGTCTATTTGCAATCACAAGACGCTAGAATAATGCCTACATAAGAAAATTTCCATATAACCCAAAAATAGCAGATAACCGTATAAGCATTAAAAAAAATTGCAATAATATTTCCAAAACAAAACAGGGTGGAGACAAAAAATTTACCAAGTTTCAAATGGCTGGTATCGAACTATAAAAATACTAACTTAATCTAGCTCGCCTTTTAAATAAGATGCTGTTCAAAAAGGGAAAAATTGAGATCTTTAAGATCATCGTCTAGCGTAGAACTATTGCATAATTGAGCTCACATACTTCAACATGTCATTAAGAACTCATAAAATAACCTTTTTGGCGTTGAACAAGATGCACTCTAAAACATCTTCAATAAATTGTAATTAATTATTCGTTCTATTATGTTGTTTAAAGCACTAATTAGAATTTTGTCAAAAACTAATTTTACGAACATTTAAAACTAAAGTAATACTAATCAGTTTAGGGACAGCTAGGGATGAAAATGATAAGGGTTAGATGTTGTCGTTGATTGATATGCTGTTGAGAGGGCCAACTCGATGCACCATAATATATTGTCGGTCCTACAAAATTCCGAGTTTTAATGAAATAAGTTTGAGTGTGACTTGTTTGTGGTTGGAATGAAATGTAATTAAATTCTCTAGCTTAAACAAGCACCACTGGTTATATCTATGTACAGTGATTTGTTAAAAATTAGATTTAACCATTTTTAAGAGACGCATCATTCTATTAAAAATTACATTCATTAAAGAAGTAATAATTTCTGGGTCAAAGCGTTATCAATGAAAACAAGGAAGCCTACTTTCTCAAGTCTAAGGGGAGTAGTCAGGCAGCACTTAACACTCTGTCCTCGACAAGTACTAAGTGGCGGCTAAGGCTAGACACTAAGTGAAGCGAACAGATTAAACCTGATATAGATTCTGTAATATGGACATTCATGGCAATAAGTGTGTAGACGATTTGGCGTGGGAACGCAGTTGCAATGCCTCTATGGTCCCGGATCTTCGCATGGCATTCCACCATCTCGTTCATCTCTAGTATTAAAATTTAGAACTTATAATCAATTCTGTCTTGAATGACTTGAGCAGCAGGATGGACTTGGTTAACCCCATGCTTTTAGATTCGCATCACCCTAGTGATGGTTTTGATTAGACATTGGCTTATTAATTATCACCTGGAAATATCGAGCTCAGAAATGAACCGGAAGGAAATTTGATACTTGCAAACTGCAACAGCTATGAGATGTATACATTGATTCTCAAAACTTAATAGGCATCAGGTCAGAGGAAAGATTTATTTTCTGAGATGGATTAGTCTTTCAAGCTAGAACTGGTGATGATGTGCTCTAGTGAGCATAAGTGTCACCTAATACGGGCTCCCATTCAATCTAAGTAAACCCAGTGAACGTACCTATTTTTCTCTGGGTCTATAGATGGTTGTCACAGTTTGTCTAAACCTTAATTCAACCTGACTTATTTAATAGCAAATATGAAGCAATGACAATACATTCTTAAAAGAACAAGGCCCCACCCCTATGAAGGGTTCCCCTTAAATCCTTATTGGTCGAAATCTGATATTGCATAAAGCATAATATCATAACCAGTAATTCCAGTTTTATAACTGCATATATTAACGTTATATATATTTAGCAGTTGGCAAACCAATTTAACTGCAGATTACCATCAATATTTGGTATATAATGAAAAACGCACATAAAACGGATTTATTTTTCTAATTAAATAATTGATGTCTGACTATGCGTGTCAAATCTGCTAATTTAATGACTGAAGATTTACAATAGAGGATAAAGCAAGTGTCAAACGAACATTTATTTTCTGAAAAGAGTTAAAATTATAATTTATGTAATTATCTTTAAAAAGTTTTTAGCATAAGTTGTAATAATTTTTTATTATTTTTATCTAAACAATTTTGAAGATAATTTTTTAGTAAAATCTGTACTCTGTAATTTTTTTCATATAGTCGACATTTACAAGTTGCCTAAAAGAACAAACTTGATTACGCAAAACTTTATTAAATTTATAACTAAATTTTTATATTATTGGCAGTAATAAAATGACAATTTTGCTGTATTTGTAAATGTATTTATTTATTTTTTTGTAATTCAAAATTTTTATAATGAAGAGAAATAAAAAGTATTAAGGCAATTATTTAGTTTTAGGGCAATAAGAATATCAATATTATTTATTAGTAACATATAAACAAAGTAACCATGAACTATATGTTGGCATGCCATCCGCCTCTCTCAATGAAAACGATGGTTTTTCTTCTTACATCACTAACGATTCTTTTTTTGTAAATTACCTTAGTATTAAGTCAATACATTTCCTAATAGTACTTTCGAAATTATTCGCATTCCTAAACAAACCTTTTTGTTTGGCGCGCGGAGCAATGCCGTCTGATAATATCGTACTCATTCATTAGCTTTTTCCAACAAGTTATCGGGACCTGTTATGGTGTCCAACAGCAATAGTTGTTCGGCTCTTTGCTCTTTTTTCACTCTACCTAGTTGTTCCAAGTTGATTTTAGCTGATTAATGCCCAAAATTATTTCTTCTTGTCCATTTTATATTATTACTGCTGATCTTTTCTTGAATTCCCCGTTATTATTTTCACTTTCTTGTGTACGCTAAAATATTATGTTTTCCTTGTGATACCTCTATCACTCTGCATTTGTCTTTGAGTTATTGTTGTTTTGCTTTTCTGATTTTCCTTCTTATTTTGGCATTGTGTGTTCTATACCCGCACGAACATTTTTCTATTTTTTTCCTCCTTCTTTCCCTTATCATATGAATGTATATGATCTCATCGATCATCTTCCATCTCTTTTAGTGAGTATCTGCTATGAATACCTACTTCTTTGTCGTTTTTGTGACCCCGTCCTATTTTACCTATTTTATCTTCAATCTCTGAGCTAGTTTTAATATCGAGTAGAGCGTTACTGAGCATATTTATAACTTGCTATCTTACTTCTGGAGCATTGCTTTTCTTCTGGCATATTTTGTTGTGCTTAGTTGTGATCATAGTTTATATGTATTCCTGCATATGTTTTGGCCAATTTGCAACGATTTCGGTTTCTCTGCCTAATCATTATGTAATCGATTTGATATGGTATGGATCATGTGGAGATTTACAGGTATATAATCTGAAGATAGCTTGAAAAGTGTATTCATTGCAAACAAATCGTTTCCTCCCGCAAAGGCCGAAAGCTATTATCCACTCTCATTCATATCTCCAACTCCATATGAATTCCTGATTTTCCTCGTCCAATATTTGCTTTGATACCACCAATTATTACAAGAAATTCTACTTTAGATATATTTCTGAAGAAGGTGATTATTTGAGTATAGAAAATTTTTATTTCGCCGTCTTCACGTTCACTTGTGGTAGGTGGGATGTTAACATATATTCTTTCATTAACATGTACAAAGCTAGAGGCATTTCGCACAATTGACTTGTGAATAATTATTCCTACTTATTGCTCATATTTGTAGGGGGCATCAGAGTAGAATATTCGATGTTCTTCAATATCACAACTGTTTGAATTCGGCCATCTCAGTTCGCTTATTTTTGAAATTTGAGTTTCAATCTTTAAGGCGAAAATAGTACAGAGGGAAGTGTATCAAATAAGTTACTGAAATAAACAAAAGAAAGGAAATCCCAAATACTTTAAATAACAAATGCTGTGACCTACACTGGACATTGCCTCCGCATCATCATTTAACTACATGGTGCAAGAAAATGCCCATCTGTCTCTGAAGATTATATTGAGGATCGATCGAAAATAAACTGAAAATTTTGAATGAAACATTATATTGTGAGATGTCAGGTCATATTATTCTCTTGGCTATTCCGTCTTCTTTAAAAACCAAACAAAACGCAAATAAAAAAGCGGAAAACTACTTACCTTCTGGGAGTACAAATATTTATAGTTTTAGTGGATGTTCAATTAATTTTAAAATTGAAAATACTAACTAGCATTTCAGTATTTATTAGTTAAAAAAATACCATTTTATGTTTTAAAACATTTTTTCAATGGATTGATGTAAGCGTACACAATACCAAGACATATTTACATACTCGAAGCGCGTTCCGCATACTCAACATGGGTTTAAAAAATAAGTTTTGTCAGTTAGTATAAAAATAAATAAAACAATAGGACAAAGACAACTTACATAATTACATGATCTGTTAAAAAAAAATCTATATAAAGCTGAGTTAATATTAAGTATAACCTGGAAATTATTTTTACAAAGTGTTAATTTGGGTTGGTTTGTGTTAGTCATTTCTATTTATTTTTACATATTTTTGTAATTTACAAATATTGAAATTTATTTTGTGCTGATAAATTTAAAAATAATACTTGTAATGAAGTTCATAAATTGTTAAATTACTGTATTATATTAGGAGCGTGTATCAAATCAATTATTTACATAAAACTTAATTATATACCTGAATTAATATAAAAAATATTTATTTCTCCGGCAATTATAATTTCAGTTTATTCCGATACTGTAGTATTACTTAGATCTAATTATATATTATCTAATATAATAAATAGGAAGGTAAAAGGCATTTTCGTGTTATCTGTGGTTCAAATAGGAACCATGGTATAGGTTCTTAAAGAAGTCCATCAAGACATGATGTTTCTAATAAACGGTATTTTAGAAGCAACATATTTGGAAAGTAGAGAACTCCTTAAAAATAATTAATCATAAAAATATTTAAAGTTTCATTGCCTATATCAATTTGCTCTATAGAAATATTAGGAAATTTTAAGTTTTTTTCATTTATTTTAGTTTTTTAACATATATTCTTTCAAACCTGCATTGTTTCCCATTCAAGTTTAATTGCTACAAAAATGAATAAAACATCACATTTACCGAATTGCCAATTATAGTCAGTGAGATTTGTTCCATAAGAACGCAGGAGAATATATTTATCGCGGGTGTACAGTGACCACAATTATTACGCCTCAAAAAAGAAGACTAGTAATAATATGCAAATTGCAAAAGATGACAATATTACCTTAAAAACGCGAACAAACGAAGAAAGTGCAAATTTTCTCGAGATCTATACTATCAACATATTGCGAGATATTGAAAATTGGTGCCTATTTGTATGTCAACATATCTGAAGCTATCCCAACAAAACTTCATTAAAATTTCTAGATTAAATTGAAAAAGTTCATGTAAACGTGCAGTTTTCGCAATTTAATCTGTAAAATCAAACGATTTTTTTTCTTAAAATATTTTACTGTTGGATTATTAAAGGTATGTAATTCATTACACTATCTTTGATATACATGTGTGAAATATGTGGCTTTAGTGTATACGAATGCTCCTGCCAAAATAGTTCCAAAGATAACTTTAAAACGGTAAAAAACCAGGTATTCCGATAAAACATTAGCTTTATTTATTTTTGTGTTAATTTAATTATTAGCCATTAATCTTAATTAAGCTTCAAAACCATCATGTACGAATTTTATCTAGATGAAAATATAAATAATTTTGTCATTTAACTTGTTGTAGGAAGTATTTAAGTATATAATCATAACGATTAATGTCAAATAATAGTGTAATGTAAATTCACAGCCTACATCAGTTGATAAACAACTTTAAAATTTGAACATGAATGTTATAAGTTATTTTTTTCTGAAGGGAAATACGGCAACATCAAAAGCATTTTTTTATTTCTTTTGACGTTTCTATCAAACTAGAAAGGCTATATATTAAAGAGTTCCGTCTTGTGTAAAATAATTTACCATGCGATTTTTCAAGCGTGTACAGACTTTTGCCGCAAAATAGAGAGAGAACATGCCTCGTAAATCTCACCTGTCTGCTTCTCGGCTACTTTTAGTGTAAATCCTTCCAGCAGTACCGGATCGCTTCGGCCCTTGCTGTTTGCAGCGTAGATTATCATTTTCAGTTCTTTTCCCGGATCTAAACCACTCACTATAAATAAGGGGAAAATCGCCGTAACATTAGCTTGAATGGCGCCAGTTTTCCTGTCGTAAACCTAGAAGAAATTTAGTAGGTCTTAGAAGTCCGTTTCAGTTATTTTAGACTAACATTTTTAAAGTAGCAGGACGTTTTACACCTGGAAAAAGTTTCCATATTTCACAGATTTAATCCAAAAATGGGATGCTGACTGGTGCTATAAGTTTAAATGCTACACATCAACTGGCTAATAGACAAACACAGTTGAAGGTTATCAAGGGATCAGTTATTTTCTGAAAGCGATTTCATATTTTATTGCCTCAATTACTAAAACTATTTTATTTAGCTGCCATGAAAATTACACTCTGAGACAAACTAGATATTTCATCTCCAATTGACCTAAGGAGTCCTACTCTCTTCCAGTTCATTATCAGATAATTGATTAAGGGATATCTTAATAGCAGTTGTTAAAGTTTCAAATATACATCTCGACAGTACAAAACTGAATAAAAAAAATAGCTGTATCATTCGTACCCTTTGTTAGGATATAAAATAAAATATAAGTTGTGGTTTCAAACTTGTTTAATGCGAGACAGGAAGAATGTATATAATACCCTTCGGAAAATACATTTTACATATGCATCTATTTGTCAGATAGATGCATTGTAGTAAAGCTAATAAACATAATTTTCGAAGACTGGCGAAATCGCTAAAATAAACCTTATTGCTCGTTACAACCGTAAGAGAAAGGTTTTTAAAAGTTTATACTACCACAGCTCACAACAGATACAGCCGATTCCCGTAGTTTCGCAACACAAATTTAACACTTTGACCTACAAAATAAGTAAGTATAGCTTTGTAAAAGTATAAGAATCCCTTGACATCAAAGAATATTTTCTCTTTGATCTCGGTAGAAATAGTGTGCTCGTTTATATAAATCTGGATGGAGAAAGAATTTTGTCTTTGAACATTGTACAGAGTAGCCTGAGATCCATTAAAATTCATGATTAGCGTCCGATATTAATTGTTCTGATATTACCAACAACTTGAGAATCCTTCAGAAAACACGAAACGGCCAAGTATATCTTAGGATTGGAAACAGATTGGCGAACTGAAAATTGTTATGATACTTAATAAGTAAAATAACCATAATTTAATATATAATTTAAATCCTATTCATGTAATCTCGGTGCAACAGTTAGGGTTTGATTAATAAAGGTTTCATTAGCACGATGGTATTTGCAGGACATGGCTCTCTAGAGCAACATTAACCTTCCCGAAATAGCTTAACTTATCCCATTTCTTACGAAATTTATTAATATGTATTAGCCAACTGGCCATCTGATGCCCAGCGAGATTTGCGGATGAAGCTGAGAACTTTGCAGGTTTGTCCCTATAAGCCAATTTAATTTTGGTAAAATGAATTGCAATTGTTTGAATAATCAAAAACTGCCAATTCTCTAAAGAAAAGAATCGTTTTTGGCTCGTAGGTATGGAGCAGTGTGGCTGCATTTTTAATTGCAAGTTTTTCAAAGTTACAGCTAATTACTACTTTTTAATTTGTAAGTATATTCTTTCTGATTGGTAATAGTTAATTAAGGACTAGTAGAGGTAAATATATTTTTCTACGATCATTAAAAAATAATATTATTATAGATCTCAGCTTTCAGTCAAATAGTGTCGTTCCTTACTCAGTAATTACTGAGTAATATTATAAAGAACTCATTGGTTTTAAAAATTCGGGCATGCCATGACCATGTTCCTATGTCAAACTGTTTTGCAAAAATCAGACGTCAAAGTGACTTTGCGAGCTTTGTGAGTTTAGAAATTTAAAAACAATTATGGAATCCAATAGTGAAAATGGGGTAGAAATGGTTACGCCCCCAGAACTAAGTTGTGAATGCCGCAAATATGGTTACAAAGGATTTATTGCCTGAAAATTCCGGGAAAAAGTACGAAGTAGTATATAGCACTTTTATGGATTGGCGAGCCCGCAAAAACGTTAATTCCTTCTCTGAAAATGTGCTGTTAGTCTATTTTGGAGAAGTGTCAGAAAAATACAAATCCTCATCACTATGTAGCCAATAATCCATGTTAAAAACCACCCTATTTATACATAACAACATTAATATAGAAAATTAATCAATGTTGCGCAGTTTTTTAAGCCAAAAATCTGAAGGATATAAAGTAAAAAGGTCTAGAACACTCACTCCGGATGAAATTATTAAACTTATAAATGAAGCAGCTGACCGTATATAACTTGCAGAAAAGGTGAAAATGTTAGAAAGATAATTATTATATAGTATTTATATTAAGTATAATGATGTATGATTTATGTAAATACATAAATGGGAAACGTCGACAATTTCTCATTTCTTGACATTTATTCGTGCTGAAGTCCATTCAACTTATCTTCCCAAATAGCAAGTTAGGTTAGAGTGTTGAAGTTGTAGTTAGGTTTTCGCCACGAAGCGTCGTCGGTCGTGAGTTCAATCTTCGTTTCCTGGCGTTTTTTTAATACTTATTTTTGGTACATTTTTTATATTTGATTGATACAATATACTTTTTTGTAGTTTCTATTCATAAAAAACATATATTAATTTTTTGTCCAGTTGGGTAAAATCGAGGTAGGTACAGAGTGATCCACCATAAATGGACACCCCCTTAACTGTTTAATTTTACATTTTAGAAAAAAATCGTAAATACAAGGCTTGTTGGGTTTCACTTGAATTTTCTTGAGGACCAATCTTGATACACCACGATTCATTTTTTTAAATATAACACCCTGTATATTATATATCTATTTCAAAGAGATTTTCTTCCTGATTCCAAATATATATCTATATTTTATAATTATTTTCTCTAATATTTTTGCCAATGTTTGACATTTTTCGTGTATTTATTACCATCAATCTCATTTTCCACCTTACTTGTATCACCTTTTTGGATTTATTGGTAAAACAGTTTTGACTATGACAATATGAACCATTTAAATCATTAAAAGTCAAAATGAATTATACGGAAATTTGAGATTTTTTTCTAAAATAATAATAATAAATAAAATAATAAATATATAAAATGAAATAAATAATTATACATAAACTTCATTCTTAGAATCAAACACACAGTCTAAAAAAAAATTTGCCCTAGAAAAATCAAGTGAAACCCTACAACTTTTGTATTAGCCATTTTTATCTAAAATGTAAAATAAGACAGTTAAGGGAAGTGTCCATCACCCTATACGTATTCTCTATTCTTAAACAAGTTCTTTTTGTTTTTAGGTTAAATTAATTATGGTCATAATCAGTGCTTGCCGAGCAAACGAGCTGCACTTAATGGATATTAAAGATTTCCAAAACCTCGGATCTGCTCTATTAATAACCATTTCTAAGACAAAGTTCAAAATAGTGCGAACATTTACAATTCGACATTGTAAAAAGTATATTAATATACGCCCAGCTAACATCGGCTCCACATATTTTTTTTGAATTATTAAAAAGGGAAGTGTACTACTCAGAAAATTGGAACAAACAAATTTGGAGCCATGTGAAAGGAAATAATGGTTTAATTTTTAAACATATCAAATCTAGAACAATACACAGGCCACTGTTTCCGAAAATTGTCTGCAAGATTATATGTTGATGCAGGGGGAGACTTCACTGCTTTAAAAAGACAAGGTGGTTGGAAATCGACATCGGTGGCAGAAGGATATATACCAATAACCTACGGTCGGCTTAATAATAAGAATAAATCGCTTAATAATAAGAATACCGGTGACAAAATTTCATTCGGTCAAAAGAGGCGCACCAGGCGCTAGTACATCTACAGGTACTTATGTACAGGGTTATTCATTATATTTTGACACCCACCTGCAGCCGGGATTTTTTAACCTCGGGTTGAATCTAAAGTTAGTGTCATACAATAGCTTATGAAAAACCAATATTGGTAAGTGCGAACCGTTTTATTCTATATTTAGCCGTTTAGATTTTACAAGCTGTCAAACTTGGTAAATGGTCGATTTTCAGCTGTCAATATTTCAAAAACCGTTAGAGATAGGTATAGGACATTATTCATGAAATATGTCTAGACTGTTTCGCACAATCCAAATATGCAATAATATACAGGGTGTACCATTAAAAAAAAAATTAAGGTGTTGCGTTTTTCTGACATTTGACAAGCAATTTTTTTCTTTTGACATTTCTAGAAGATAATATAAAAAAAACCACACAACTTTTGAATTTAAGTTTTTTATATTACCTGTAATTACGGCTGCAGGTGGGCGTCGAAATATGATGAATAACCCTGTACATAACAGATTGACTAATAACGAAAACATTAGTTTCGAATATCACAACTAATTTTAGTAAAAATGACATAGCAAATAATTAAAACATTAATTGAATTTAAAATTGTTAAGTGTTGTATACGCTTCGGAATCTCTCTGGAAAACGGCAAAATATTTTTTAAATATTCTTTTATAGATGTATGCAGGATCATTGGGAGTACAATTCTAAATTATTAGTTTCATACAGGGCGCTCAAAATAAAAGATTAATAACATTCAATTTTTTAATGGAACATCCCATATTTTGGGTCATTTTTTAATTTTAAGGCTCAAATAAAGGCTACCGTTATGTTTTCCATAACCACCTGGTAATCATCAATGGTTTTGAGATGTTTCTAATTTGAAAACTTGCACGAAATCTAAAAAAAAATGTGTCTAAAACATTGATATTACCCACACATATTAAATGCAGTATTAAAAAAAGGTCAGTATAGAAAGAATTTAATTTCCTGGGTTTCTACTTTGAGACTAAATTCTTTTAATGAAAGACGTCTAAACATATCTCAAATTGAATTGGGGTAAATATCTACCTCAAGAAGAAAATATTGGGGTTGTCCGCCATCAAATCCCTCGGTGCATTCCACTTCAAGGGAGTCGTTAGTTCTATTGACAATGGAACAGTTATGCAGAGGGTCAGGTTTACCTGCACCGATAATGTGAAATATGCATGGCTCCTGCTGTCTACCAGCTAAGTTGTTCGCCCAACACATCACCTGAAAAACATATTAAGTGATTAGCTTGACGCAAATAAATAATGTTTTAAACACATTATATGCACATACTTATACTTTTACGATAGTAAGAGGTGTGCGTAGTGTTGTATTTTCCCTTCACCTAATTAATTTACTAATAATTTTTTTATGAAAATAGGAAATAAGAAAGACATATCCTAACTAGCAGAGCTTTTAAGAGCGAAAACAATTTCACTTTGCGATAAAGAAGGAAAAAATTTATTTTAACGTATTTTTAAGAAACACTATATTTATTTACAACAATGACAATTATTTCAACAACAGTCTCTCTTCGTCAGTATAAAAACATATTTTGAAAATGAAAATTTATTAAGACTGTTGAAAGCAGCAAATAAATATTGTTTAAAGGAAGATCTAAATGTAGTTAAATGCATATAAAGAAGATGAAACCATAAGCGTTGTTTTGAAGTTATATCTTTTCTTTGATTACATGTCTAAATCCCTTCCCGTCTTTACGTTCAAGTGGAACATTCAGATACTTACCGTTCCGTATTCAAATTCTGTTATTGGTGCGTAAGTTAAAGTTGAAGAAAATCGAAAATCGGCCGAGTTGTATCTCGCCTGAGGAATTTCTGTCGTTTCTGCCGAATTATTGAAGGACCAACTAAAACTATCCGGTGGAGGATAAGATTCAACTTCACATAAAATCTTTGCTTTTTCATGTCTTGCCACCCCGTATATAGCTTTTTGTTTTTTTCGGCATATAGGCTTATCTGGAAGGATAAGATATGATAAAATTGAGCTTATAATGAATGAAGTCATTATACGAAAATCAAATAATAAATTTGATTGTCAACTATTTACCTAATTTAGGGGAATTATTTAGTCTACATGTTACCAACAAAATTATCGGACATATTTGTCAAAATCGTTTGTTTCCCTAGTATAACTTGTTGCGGTCAGATAGTGATGGCCTATGAAAGTCATAATTCACGAGTGTGGATCATTGTTTATTTACTGTGAACAACGTGCTTCTATTATATAATACTTATCGATTTATTTTATTTTCCTAAGACTTTTGAATAGCAGGAACAAAATATTAAATATTTTACTTTCTGATCGACCAGAGTCGTTCGGAAAACGTTATCGCATGGGGGGGATTAGATATTTTAAGACCAATTTTATGACACCGTCAGCCGTCACTTGCATGGTTCCTTCAAAAATATATACATCTTTAAGTGTTTATTGAGGCAATATGCTTCTCATAATATCATAAATATATTGACATAGGGAAAATTCACTGGGAAATCCATTTCCTAAAAAATGAACTCGTAATTTGACGAGTTCCTATGCCACAATAATGATCATGTACACACATTCCTAATAACATCAGATAATGTTCAGATATGATTAAAACCGGTTGGCATAAAGGTCATAGGTCGAATTTTGTAAGGAAAAACTATTAATTTTAAATTGTCTTTTTCTACAGTTTATAGAGATGCGAAAACTATATTCACCGATACTGAGAAAAATAATTTAGTTGCTGTTCATTTAATCGCTATTTCAGGTCATATTCCTTATGTGAAAAATATTATCATGGAAGTTCTAATGAATATTGCAATGAAAAAATCATACGTTGAATGTATTTGTTGAGATTCCCTCTAGTTCTACATGCGGAATTTAAAATATGCCTATCAAGGCCTCTAGAGATAATATCGAAGAAGGATTAAAATCCTGCTTATAACTGTCACTCTTCTCTAGGGAATTTAGAATATTTTCATGATGATGGAAATATATTGACACAATTTCTCTGACATGGGAGAGTTAGTCCCTTAGCTTTTATCTGCTCCAGGCACAACAATTTTATCTCTACAATTTATAATTATATTGTGGAAATGAAAGTAAAAGCCGTTTCAATTAAACTGGAGATTTATTTTGAAGGCAACAGGATAACTCCATAAAACGGAGAGAATCTCATTTTTTGCATAAATATTTCCGACTGCTGAGCGCTAAATATTAATTTCATTTCAATTTAAACTTTTTTAGTACTTATAACAAAGCTGCGTCGATTTTTCGTTGCGCATTACCCTTGTTTTCTTATTGCTTCTTTATATGTTTATTAATTGATTTTTTATATTATGTATTTAAGGATATTTTATGCATCAAGAAATTTTTTGGTTGAAATAACATAGTCTTTTATAATTTAATAAAAATTTTAAATACATCACAATAAATATTTTTGCGCTGCATAGTAAAATTTTATATTACTAAGTACGCAACCAGATAATATTTTGGGATTTTGAGTATTTTTGATATATTCTGCAGAAATTAATAAAGAATGATTTCGATCTTTGCGCGCAGCCTTTACATCGTTCTTGAACTTTATATATTTTTTGTTAGGACGATTGCCATATGGCATTTGTATTTAAATTAGCAACCATTACTATGCATTTCCTTATTGCCCAACTTTTACTTTACTTGCTAACACAAAAATTAAAATCTGCTCTTAAAATATTTTAACAAAATCTTCGATTTGAAAACACTTCTTTTACCCAAGCCAATGTGCATATCAAACACAAGCTAAGTTTGTGTTAGTTATTTTTCTACTACAACAATATTATTAGTATATTAAATTATCTTATCTTATAACGCCCTTATAAGTTAAGTAAAAAAAAACTGCTAAAAAATCGTGCAACATGTTCTTTTAAGATCATACCCGCTCCGAAATTATTAGCTGGGTAAAGAGAAAAAAAGAGAAGAATATTGTGAAAAATTAATGCGAGCTATAATGCTCTAAGGATTGTTCTCTAGGTAGTGAATAACTTTTATGCAAATAGAATGATAAACCGGAAAAATATAAGGTAATGGGCTCCAGAAAAGGGGTTGTAGAATATTATGCATTGAAAACCCAGAATACCTATGCATTAATTGTTATCTGGCATTTAATGCAGATTGTCGTGGACGATTCAAGGCTTTGGAGCAATATCTTTTCCTCTTCTCCACCAAAGTCTTGAAGAATTTAATAAATATAGAAAACGCTCGTCCCTCAATCTGGGACCAGGTATCGTGGAGAAAAGAAGTAAGCTGACACATATACCAATATAATAGCAAATAAAAATTAAATTACATGTGACCATAAACTTGGATGCTCTTTAAATATTTTAATAGAGTTGTGAAAAAATCCATTACTGTCCAAAATTGATTTTCTTTTAGGATATTTATCCTAAAAAAAAATCAGAAAACCTACAATTGGACCATTATTTACCTAACGACTGGTATTTTATATACACTCGACTTATAGCTGCTGGACATAAAATCTTGTAAGGAAGCAATGACGCGTGATATTGGAAATGTTTTACTTTTATATGGTACATTTCGTTTGCGTCTCTGAACTTAGTGGGGTCTATTTGTACTAGGAAAAACGTTATTTGGCCGCTGAATTCTAATTTCCAGTAAAACGCAAAATATTAACAGTGAATGGTATTTAAAGCCTGTTGGCGAACTAGGCAAAATTATTTACAAAAAGCTCCGATGGAGGATTATTTAATTTGAGAGTTCACCGATAAAACACATAATAGCGTACGGGAAAAAGGATTTGCAGGATTTACCGCGTTTCTGCACGGATCTGTGAACTATTTATTTGAAAAACTAGCCTGGGTGAATTTGAAAAAATATACAGTGTATTAACTAATTTATGTCCTTTCGTGAAAATTTCACACGCAAATTCTTCCCATTTGAGGTACAGGGAGAGAAATATGTTTTATTTGTTAAATATTTTCACGGACTCCATTTAGTAAACATTTTCCGGGTATTTTTAGGATCCTAAAGGGCATGTTCAGCGAGTATTTCTATTATTTGTGAAGACGCCTATTTTTTCGCTTTCGTTTTAGACTCTTTGAATAAGGCCGCTCCGGCTCTGGCAGATTTCCAAAATTCATAAAAAAAATTGAAACGGTAACTTATTTCTTCGCAATCTTCAATTTTTTGAATTGGTGCCTTTTCCAGCGTCTGACATAAGTCGAAAAACCTACTTCACTTTATCTTAAAAAATACTAAACATCTCCAAAGCCCCTGAAATTTATCAAAAGTATAGAAAATTTTATTTAGATTCCGAAAATTCTCACAAAAAATTGAAATGATAAAGCGTTTCTTCGTTTTTAGCGATTAACGAAAATCAAAAAAACTATTTCACTTTATCCTCATAAATACTAAAAGTGTATCAAAAATATAGATAATTTTTATGTAGATTTCGAAAACTTATTTAAAAAATTGAAGTGATAACCCGTTTCTTCGGCATCTTCAATTTTTAAAATTGGTACCTTTTTCGGTGATTAACCAAAATCGATAAAACTACTTCAGTCTATATTCAAAAATAATAAATGGTCTTCAAACCTTCTGAAATTTGTCGAAATTATAGAAAATTTTACGTAGATTTCGAAAATTCATTAAAAAATTTAAACCATAACGCATTTCTTTGGAATCGTCAGTTTTTTGAATTGGTGCATTTCTCAGCGTCTAATCAAAGTCGAAAAACCTACTTCACGCTACCTTAAATCGCACAAGTGCTAATTTAATGATCTCACTCAAGCTAAAAATCCTAAAAGGTCTGGGAAAATGCTCGACGTTTCAAAGAAGAAATCTTCTCAAAGTGAATGCAAAACTTGACAAAGTGCATGAGATTTAACTGTTCTAATTGGATATACCAACCATTATAATTTTTAGATTTTTCATTCTTGAAGAGAGGAGATTTGTTCCTGGAAACGTCGATCATTTTCAGTCCACTCAGATTTTTCAGCTTCATTAGGGTCACTAATAATACAATTTATACACTGGGGCCAGATCCGAAACGACCTAAAACTGAGGCGGAGAAATAGGTAAAAATTTGTTTCAAAGACATGACCTTATTTCTGTTATCCTAATACTGTCAGTATGTTTGCTTTAAACAAAAATATTCTGGGTAGCTGTGTTTATTTTCAACTTGTTATTGATTGACTAATAAATATAAAAAACAGTAATTTGTTGTTGTTCTGAAATAGACTTTTTGATGCTTGAGATATTTTACAATAAGTAATTTTTAAATTCCTGAATTTTTACGCAATTCTTACTTGCGTACGATTAATATTGTTACGATATTCCGTTACATGTAAAAGTGAGTCAATAAAATCGCCGATAAGCGGGTATATAAAATTTTCAACATTATCATCATATTCTCACAATGTTTGCGTTATGCACTGTCAAAATGATACTAACCTAAGGACTTTAAGTGCCATTTTATTCAGATCAATTTAAATTGTGTTATATTATTATTTTATTTTCCTTATTTAGCTGTTTTAAAGTACCTACTTTAGCAGACTTCTCCTTATTCGTTATCTATTTAGATCGTAACACTTTAAAATAATTTATTATATGCATATTTTTCTGGTTTATAAGGTCATGGCCCAAATTTTCTTAAAAATTATTCTAACTATTCTAATTCTGAATATATGGATCTGTTTAAGCAGTCTCCTCCATTAGTTTTCAGCCAGTTCGGTCTGCGGTCTGTCTGGGGCCTTTCTCTTCTTCTTTTATTTTGCAAGTGTCAATATTTGTACTATTTGTTTGCTCCATCTTTCGTCCATTTGTCTAATGATACGTCTTACGTATTTTCATTTTTAGTATATAGGTTTGAGTATCAGTAGCGTTTCTGATGTTTTCAGAAGTATTTCTAATTGCCCAATGTTTTAAGTTATGAAAAGGAAAATTGATAAAATTTGCGAATAGCGAAAATTGGTATCCATTGGCTGTTCGATTTGACTTTTCTTTGTTAAAGGTCGTGCTCAATCAGGCTTTAAAATCTGCTCGTTTTCTCGGTTGGTGTCCATCTAATTTTGTAGGTTGCCTCTTAGTCAAAATTTTGTTAAGGAGCTTATAAGTAGATCACATTAAGAAGCGTTATTGATCAATCGTTTTTACGCTATCCTCGGTCGCGTTTTCTGGGAACAAATAAAGTGATTCCTTCATTCCATTTGTCTGGTATTCTTTTTTATTTCAAAATCTGGAAGGTGTTAATGGTAAGCTTACCTCTCATTTCACAGTTATTTCGTCTTTTCCATATGCCTTGCTATTCTTCATTTCTTTCATGGTAATATTAATCGATTCTGAATTACTTTAATAAAAATGCTGATGCTCTATTTTTATATTTAGTGAGTAGACGTCTCTGGGTGACTGATATAGTTTGGTGTACAGTTTATAATGGTTTCTTATATCACATTTTTGTCGTTTGTGTCCGTCTTCGCTTCGATTTTTTGCATTTCGACTCTTCTTAAGCATTTCATGTTTTTCCTGATTGTGATTCGTTTGTTTACTTTGACTTCTTGGGTCTCATTGATTTAATGTTCTTTTAAGGTGACAGATGAGAATGGGCTCCTGCCGGCGCTGTTGCAGCGTGACGGACGACTCCTTAGTACGCCGATGATGTACCTTTTCGGGACCTATATCGCACACGATACGAAATCGTATCCACCTACTTGTCTCACCAGCTTCTTGATGAAGACACTAGAGAGGCTGTTGGACCGATACCTTAAGGAGTGGGTGGCTCTAAGGGCCCCTCTGAGTCCGAAAGAGCGCGCATATCGAACATGCAGATCGGTAGACTCGGCTCTTCACCACCTGGCATCCTGGCTGGAGGAGGGGTTGGGGGCGAACGGCTATCGGTGTGCGTATTTGCGGAGATTGAAGAAGCCTTCAATAACACAGCCGTGGGTTCGATCTGCGGATCGGTTTAGCGAACGGGGATGGTACCGGTCATAACTAGCTGTATCCGCTCCATGCTCTCCGGGCGGAGGATCGAGGCTAGGCTGAAAGGTGAGATGGTTGGGGTTGAGTCAACGCGGGGAGGTCCTAAGGGGGGGGGGGGGGGGGTGCCCCCCCCCCCCGGGGGGGGGGGGGGGGGGGGGGTCTAGGGGGGGGGGGGGGGGGGGGGGGGGAGGGGGGGGGGGGCCGGGGGGGGGGGGGGGGGTGTTGTCCCCCCCTCCTGTGGTGTCTAGTAGTGGACACGCATCCTGACGGTTCTGAGGTGGGAAGTGGTGTAGGGATAACGAACTCAGAGCGAATCCGAACAAGGAAGAGATGGTCATCTTTACTAGGAAAAGGAAGCTGGAGGTCTCTCCCAACATCACGTTCGAAGGGAACCCTCTTGTGGCGAAGAAATGCGTCAAGTATCTGGGTGTCTGTTTGGACTCCAAACTGACCTTTCAGGAACCCATTCGGCTCAAGACCGCGGCGGCGCTCAGTGCCCTGTGGGCCGTAGGGCGCTGGGAGGGATCTGGGGACTTGGGCCGAAATCTATGTTATGGATCTACAGGACTATTATCGCTCCGATGCTCATGCACGGATCAGTTGTTTCTTGGTCAGGATCCATAAAAATGGCGTTCAGACTAGTCCTGGACAAATTAGTGCGGCTTGCATGCCTCTGCATCACCGGGCCTATGAGGACGGCGCCCACGTGTACCTTGGCCGATTGGCGGACCGGATGAGGCACGAGGCAGCCAGAGCGACAACGGTTCCTGCCAGGGTCATTGTGGTCTATGGCGGAGCTTATCTGGGAACCTAGCCATTATGGGTATTCCAGGTGATGTGATGGTTCCTGAGGTAGACTTCCTCGAGGGGCCGAACTTCCTCTTTCCTACAAAGGAGGATTGGAAGGAGGGACGGACGGGAACCTGGGATGAGCTAGTCTGGTTCAGAGACGGGTTCAGAATGGGAGCATTGTCCGAAGCTGGTGCGTACTGTGAGGCCCTGCTGCGGCGGGAACTATCCACCTCACTGGGCGAGCACACTACGGTTTTCCAAGCGGAAATTTTTGCGATCATGATGAGGGTCTGGGAGTTGTTAAGGCTCAATGTCGGTGGCGGGAGGATTTTTTTCTGATCCGACAGCAAGGCCGCACCCATGGCACTGAAGTTGGTCCGCACGCGCTCTTTGTTGGTCGAAGAGTGAAGAAGCTGGCTGATTGAAGCTGCAAAACTTTAAAAGGTTAAGCTGATCTGGGTACCGGGACACGTACTGGGAAACGAGGCCGCTGATGTCTTAGCCAGAGGAGGCTCCGCACGCAGATATTTGGGGTCTTATCCCTGTGTGGGGATCGCCCAGAGTTTTCGCCAAAGAGCTTTGGAGACCTGGATGGAGATGACACAAACGAGGCTCATGATAGTATTAAATAAACATCAACATATTAATTCTGTCAATTGGCCACTTCTTTATGTCCTATCAATATAATATTTTTAAGTTAATTGAATCATTTTATTTATTGATTTAAAAATTACTAGTCGTAACAGTGAAAAAGTAAGCATAATCGATATCCATACATTTATTTGGAAATATTAAAAGGGACAATGTTCATTTGATCCTTATGAGATAATTAAACGAATAATCATTCACCCAACTTAAAGTCAAATCGATAAATCAAATAACAAATCAGACGCTAGTTTCCTTCTTAGTCGTGTTTTATAATGTGATCGTGCAGATGTTCATACCGAGCTCTCTAACTTTCATTTGATAGCTTACTTCTTTTAAAAGTAAGAATAATTCTATTAAATTTGACTATTTGTTTCTCTAATAATATGTGATAAAACGATTGTGGTAGAAGTGATTTCCTGTTCTGAGTATAATATCCGAGAGAATACCTATAAATTACAATGGCTTCTCAAGAAATGTTTAAAATATTTTCATATTAGATGCAGCAATGTTTAATATTTCTGACATCAAAAAGAGGTGGCTTAAGCATCTTTCAGTTATGTGTTGCTTTAAATACGCAGATTATTAAATAAGCAATATCAATTTATTTTTTTTGTCTGTTTTTTCGATGTGAAAGCTTATTCAATACATTATTTCCAATTGTATAATGTACGATTTTTTAATATTAAAAATTTGATATTCAACTGAAGATATGTTTTCCATAATGGCGAACAAACAGTTTGAAGCAAGTAGACATTGCACGATATTATGCATTCTACACTCCTCGACACAAAATCCGGTCATACTAAAATTTTGACCAAGTTTGATGTTTTATTGCTTATTTATTTTCATTCGATTTGTATGAGTTTTGCACCTGTTTCTAGATCAGTTTATTGCGATTTATTTATATCATTTTAATAAATCTCATTTTTGTTTATATCATATTATAAAGGAACACATACAAATAGAGTTTTTGTCACAAATTCAAAACCTCTTGTGGCAAGGCATATAATCTTGTTTTACAAACTTTCTTGTAATCTTGGAGGTATACCAAATATTTAATTTTTTGCTCATACCATTATCTCCTTCCATTTAGGAGCTGTAATTTTTGAAAATCTGATTTGAAGCTTATTCCTGAATGGTATTAAGAGCAAACACTACATAGTAAAATTAATTAACAAAAATTAAGATTTTAGTAGCATGTATTTCCACCGTTTGCAACAATGACAACTTACAGTCTGCGTGGCATCGAATGAATAAGCTTAGTTATTCATTCTTGAGGAGTAGCCTGGTATTCTTCTGCCAGCACCAGCCATAACTTTTACTTGTGTAGTTGCACAAGATGATGACGAGCGAACGACGCTTTTAAGTTCATCCCAAAAATTTTCTATTGGGTATAGATCCGTGCTACATGCAGTCCAATCTAATCTTGGTAGTCCAACCTCATGCAGATATTCGCTCGCTGTAATGTAAGTTGGTGCCCAATTAACGAATCTAATGGAATGACTTCTTGGAGGATATATTTAATCTGATATATTTTTGACAAATACGTACTTTGCTAGAAATACCCGCCCAAAAAATGACTGAAATGCCCTGACATAAGATTCGCTCTGATATAGATCACTCGGTATATCTTTCTCTTCTACGTCTGTATACTCACGCTCGACCTTCTTCTAAGCTTAAACAAGCCCTGGTTTCACATGTGAATAGCATCTTTTCCCACCCAGTCAGAATGCAATCTTGCAAATCTCAGTCGTTGTTGTCGATGCCGAGGAAGTAAGTAATTTTGGACTTGCAGGTGAACACCATGAAGCCATGCTTCTGTCAATCTTGTACGTACTGTTATTTTACTTACATTTACTCGACGTATCATTTAGATGTCATTTTCTAGACATACAGCAATAGCTCTTCGATCTCTAAAGCCTTAACAATGGCGAAGCGACCATCAGCTGTAGTAGTTAATCTCCTTCCGCCAGAGCCTTGCCCTTATTAAAGTTTCCCATCTGCAAATACATATTCCACGCATTTTGATCTGTAGACCAAGGAATTGCTAGAGTACGAGCGATATAACTAACTATGTACATCCATTTTCCAGAAAAATGAGTTAAGGTATGAGAAAAAATGCAACATATTTTGAATATATCCAAGATTACAGAAATTAGTTTGTGAAAAATTATCCGACTCCCCTTTTCAACAGAAAGTATATTAAGTTTTGACATAAAAGATACAGCAATAGCTCTTCGATACCTCTGTATATCACTTATCATCTATCTGGCCTCATATATTGGTAATACTGTTTCAAGTGAGAACGACATACGAAGAAGAATAGGAATGGCCAAGAGTGCAATGAGTAGATTATTTACAGAAATTAGTTTGTGAAAAATTATCCGACTCCCCTTTTCAACAGAAAGTATTTTAAGTTTTGACATAAAAGATACAGCAATAGCTCTTCGATACCTCTGTATATCACTTATCATCTATCTGGCCTCATATATTGGTAATACTGCTTCAAGTGAGAACGACATACGAAGAAGAATAGGAATGGCCAAGAGTGCAATGAGTAGATTATTTAAGATGTGGAAAGACCGTTGTGTTTCAAAAACCACTAAAATGAGGCTACATCAGTCACTGATTTTTGCCATCTTCAGATATGGGGCTGAAACCTGGACAATTAAAGCAGCGGATAGAAGGAGAATTGATGCGTTCGAGATGTGGTGCTGAAGATGCATGCTCCGAATTCCATCGACGGTGCACAGATCAAACGAGTTTTGAACAACCAGAATAGACTCCCATCCGTTTGTCGTGCAAGCATCCTGAGGTTTTTTGGACACATTACACGGACAGACGATAACAGTCTGGAGAGATTGATAGTTTCAGGAAACGTTGAGGGACTAAGGTCCAGGGGACGTACACGGTTGCAGCTCCCCTAAAATTTGTATTACACAATTAGATTAATAGATTTAATCCTGCTATACAACAGATGAGGAATGGGTAGATCAACAAACACTGTATGTAGATCCCGCGTAATTTTTTTAAGCTAATTGGATGGATTATATTATTTTGTTTATGGGTATGCTTATCCATTTAGATTATTGTTGTCTGTTTGATTTACAGTGTTCTTTGTCTGGATTGAAATAAGCAGATGCGTGGCAATACATAACCTCAAGAAACAATAAAGTGAGAGGAAAATGCAAATAAATTTACCTGGTTTGCACTACCGAAAATGTATTTCCGTAAGAACTTAAACAGTAGCTTTAGAAATTACATGCAATTTCAATGCCTTACAACACTTTTCCACATATTATAGACTCGTATTAAAGTACAAAATATTTCATATCTCCATTCTAGCCTATAATTAGTTTTCAAAAGACATAATGAGCAAAGTAAAACAGTTGATGCTATAAATGGTATTAAATACTTACACATTATCTTTAGCTGGACAATGCCGCTATCTCCATCGCCCTCCACATTCGAAGCGACACACGAGTAATTTCCCGCTTGGCTTCGCGTAACTCCCTGAAGAGCCAGAGCCGTCGTACTAATTATGACACCGGCTTTTTGATTTGCGTGCATCACCTGGTTCTGTAAGAAAAAAAACGATAAGTTATTGTATCAAGCCAAAAGTTATTAAATACTAATTTTGATATGCTGATATGATGTTAGGTCTAAAATATATGATAAATGATTAAACTTTGTCATAAGGTATAAAGAGACAGCAATCCATACATGAATGTTATTTTGGAAATGGACGGTAATGGACACACCGCTTCAGCTACTCGCGCCATAAATTCTTGGGTGATAGCTGAGTTTATATAAAGTACCGAACGACCATCATGTTTAAATATAACGGGAGTACTGTTAAAATTGTGACTGAAAATTTCACTTTCATATGTTTTAGTCTCATTTAATATGATGTATTTATCAACATTTCAAGTCGATTTATGTAGTGTTGGTAATTCACCTCATCGTCTAAATACACCAAAAATATAGCTACAAATACATCGACGCTTAAGAAACGTATCTCCAAAACAACAAGATTACAGGAGGCCAAAAAATAACTTACGCTTCTTTGATGTGTAAACATCTTACGCGGCGGTATGAGGGTAAATCTCGGTAAATTGGACGGAAATGTGCAGGCGGAAGTGACTTCATAACCATGCGCAGTGATTAGTTTCTTTCTAACTCCAGCATATACGCAACCAATTCCAAATAAGTGGTTTCCTATATTCAGGTGTCACGCGGCAAAAGGTGGCACTATATTTTCATGTCGATGATGTTGATATAGGATATGATTACACATCAGTATTTCGAGTACTAGCAGACTCGCTCAATTTTTTATGGCAGTGGAACACACACTAAAGGCAAATCCTATGGCACTCGGCGAGCGGCGTGTGTGCGAAGATGTTGATTGACTTGGTTCTTGAATAGTTGTATGTTCTAACACAGACACCCAGTAGTCCGAGTGACGAGGATCAACGAAGGGTCGATCCTGCCATAATGATGTCAGGGCCCGTCGTATTGGCTTTCTTGGTAAACGTGGATGCTTGGGTGTTTGCTGCATGGAACTGGACCAAATTCCTGTTGCCACAGGTTCGAATTTTCTCCTAATCTTGATTAATTGTTGTAATCAGCCCCTGTCTGCGGTGATAGGTCTCAGTTGCTGGTAAAGGTTTTTCTGATCTAACTTGGGAGACAGGGGTAAAGTCTTTTCTATCTAAATTGGAAGACAAGGGTACTGTCATCTGCAAAACTGTAAACAGGACTATTGGTTTTGGTCAGCAGGTTATTAATATAGATGAGGAAGAGAGTTGGTGAAAGTATTCTGCTCTGAGGCGCTCCCGCATTAATCGTGAATGTGTCCGAGATGTGTCCATCAACTACAACGTGCAGAGATCGGTTTTTAAGGAAACTGGCAAGCCAGCTGCAAAGAGACGCTGGCAGTCCCAAGGACAGCATTTTGTTGAGCAATCCGTCATGCCAAACTCTCTCAAATGCCTCGCTCGAGATTCTCCGTAGCCCTACTCCATCAATGAGTGACATAGGCCAATATATCTCCGGTATACACTGTGGGCAAAATGAAATTGGAACCTTCTTTAATGCTTGATAACTTTTTTATTTTCAAAGGCTTTTTTATCATTTTTGGATATGTTATGGCCTAAGGTATTGGGATTAAAAAGAACTTTGCAAAGATGCTCTACTTCAGTGGCGTACAGAAAAGGGGGTATTTTTCCAAACCAATGTATTTCAGGTCGTTGCAAAAACGGTTCGGATTATTGACCTTTAAAAAACCAGGTCACTACAAACAAAATTAAAATTTATACTTTAATTTTGATAAAGTCATGTCTCGTGGGCCAAATTAAATTGGATCCTTTTTTAATGCTTAGTGACTTTTTATTTGCAAAAGGATTTCTTATCATTTTTGGATATGTTATGGCCTAAGACATTAGAATCAAAGGGAACTTTACAAAGCGGATCTACTTCATTGGCGTACAGAAATTTTGAATATATTTAAAATTTTTAAAATTTAAAAAAAAATTAATTTTAATGTGCGCCTCTGAAGTAGACCCGCATTACAAATTTCTTTTTGAATCTAATATCTTAGGCCACGAAATATTCAAAAATTATAAAAAAATCCTTTGAAAATAAAAGGTCATTAAGCATTAAAAAGATCCAATTTAACTTGGCCCACAAGACATTGTTTTTTTCCAAAATTAAAGTATGAATATTTATTTTTGTTTGTATTGACCTAGTTTTGTAATGGTCAATATTCCGAACCCTTTCATATCTTTTTTGCCTATCTCTACATCTTTATTTCATTTGGCCGATTTTTGCAACGACCTCTGAAATACATTGGTTTTGAAAAATACTCCCTTTTCTGTGCGCCACTGAAGTAGCCCGTCTTTGCAAAGTTCTTTTTAATCCCAATATCTTAGACCATAACATATCCAAAAATGATAAAAAATCCTTTGAAAATAAAAGGTCATTAAGCATTAAAAAAGGACCCAATTTAACTTGGCCCACAAGACATGGTTTTATCAAAATTAAAGTATCAATTTTAATTTTGTTTGTATTGACCTGGTTTTTTAATGGTCAATATTCCGAACCATTTCAAATCTTTTTTGCCCATTTTTACATCTTTATTTCATTTGGCCGATTTTTGCAATGATCTGAAATACATTGGTTTTGAAAAATACTCCCTTTTCTGTACGCCACTGAAGTAGACCGTCTTTGCAAAGTTCTTTTTAATCCCAATACCCTAGGCCATAACATATCCAAAAATTATAAAAAATTCTTTGAAAATAAAAAAGTTATTAAGCATTAAAGAGGGGTCCAATTTAATTTGGCCCACAGTGTACCTATGTTTGCGGAAGCCTTATTGGTTACCGCTAATTATTTTGTTGGTCTCGTGGTACTTGAGTAATTGCTGATTGACTACACGTTCCATGATTTCAGCGATAAGTTGAATAATGCTTATATCTTTTCGTTCTTTATTTTTGTCTTAACAATGTTTTAAAATATTCGGTTTGTTCTAGCATGAAATTTCGGACGGTTTGAAGCCATTCGGAGTTTGCGCATAGCAATAAAAGCGACGCTTATATCGCTATGCGCAAACTCCGGATGGCTTCAAACCGTCTGAAATTTCATGCTAGAACAAACCTAATAACAACGCATTTTAATTTTTTCTAAATTAGAGTTACATGGGTTTAGATTTTAGTATACTATGAACTATGAGTGCAACCTGTTCCAAAAAAAGGCAAGAAAACCACGCCCTCAAACTATCGCCCAATTGCCTTGCTTCCAATAATCTCCAAAGTCATGGAACGTGTAGTCAACCAGCAACTACTCAAGTACCTCGAGAGCAACATAATAATCAGCGATAATCAATACGGCTTTCGCAAAGAGAGATCGACAGGAGATATATTGGCCTATGTCACTCATATATGGAGTAGGGCAATTGAAAACTTCGGAGAGTCTCGAGCGATTGCGTTGGATATTTCAAAGGCATTCGACAGAGTTTGGCATGACGGACTGCTCAACAAACTGCCGTCCTTGGGACTGCCAGCCTCTCTCTACAGCTGGCTGGCCAGTTTCCTTAAGAACCGATCCCTACATGTTGCAGTCGATGGACACATCTCGGACACATTCACCATCAACGCGGGCGTGCCTCAGGGCGCAATACTTTCACCAACTCTGTTCCTCATCTATATTAATGACCTGCTGATCGAAACGAATAATCCTGTTTACAGTTTTGCAGATGACAGTACCCTTGTCTCCCACTTTAGATCAGAAAAACCCTTACCAGCGATTGAGACTCATCACCGCAGACAGGAGCAGATTACAGCAATTAATCAAGACCTGGAGAAAGTTCAAACTTGGGGCGACCGAAATTTGGTCCAGTTCAATGCAGCAAAGACCCAAGCAGCAACGTCTGCTAAGAGGGCCAATACAGCGGGCCCTGACATCATTATGGCAGGATCGACCATTCCTTCATCCTCGTCAATCGGGCTGCTGGGTGTCTCGGTCAACAGCAATATGTCATGGCATGACCATGTTGCTAACATCGCAAAATCAGCCTCCCAGAAGCTTGGTGCGCTATTTCGCAACAAAAAACTCTATACACCGCAGCAGTTGCTCTTGCTGTACAAAGCGCAAATAAGACCGTGCTTAGAATATTGCTCACATATCTGGGGTGCCGCACCAAAGCATACCCTAAAGCTGCTGGATTCCATTCAGAAGAGGGCTGTGCGTCTCGTCGGCGATCCGGAGTTGACCCGGAATCTGGATAGTCTGGAACATCGCAGACATGTGGCCGAGATGTCTCTGTTTTACAGATACTTTCACGGCAGATGTTCCCAGGATTTGGTCCGCATAATCCCGCCCCTGGCAACTCCTGTCAGAGAGTCCCGACAGACGGCAGGAGCGCGCCAGTTCGTCGTACAACTAGAAACACCTAGAACATCGCTTTACCAGAACTCCTTTGTCTGGCGCACTGCATCACTGTGGAACTCACTTCCTGGACATCTGTTTCCCACTAATTACAACCTACAAATATTCAAGAACCGTGTCAATCAACATCTTCGCAAACACACCGCTCGTCGAGCGCCATAGGATCTCCATTTAGTGTGTGTGCCACTGCCATAAAAAATAGGGGGATAAAGGAGAATTAGCATTTTACATAAATAAACATGAAAACTAATTATGTTTATTTTTGAAAATTAGACAAAAAGCAATTAAATTATAAACACCTCACTTTTAACCCTTCATTGCATGGGTCGGGTCTGACAGTCCCATGGCTGTTTTCCATGTGACATACCGCGCGAACACGACTTCGGCCGGCTTCACCCGACGAAGTACCTCTTTTCCGTGTAGAACGATATAATTCATTGTCTACATCAGTATTGTGCAATATTTCGTTTAGGTGCTATCGCTTGTTTCGTCCTGATAGACCCAACCCGTTCTTCCTGGTAAGTTTTTTTTTGAAAAATGTGAACGTAAAAAAGTGAAAATAGTATCATTTTAGATTTAAAAATGGCAGATCCGTACACAAAAGATATTAATTGGCTACAGAAGTTGTATGATGAGGTGCCTACAGACGAGGAATACGGTATTGAAGAATCTGATGACTCTGGTGCAGATGAAAGAACATGTGAGCACAGCGATCACGATACCGATTCAGAACAGGAGATTACTCCGTTAGACGAAATTGAAAACCCTTCGCGGAGCATATCGCGTGGTAAAGGGCTCACTTATATTATAAAGCCAAAGATGGATTTAAGTGGAATAAAATGTGCCCTCCAAAAAACGAGAAAACTAGACATCACAACATAATATCCAAATTGCCAGGAGTAATTCGCGATGCAAAAAACGCATCTACGTAGAACGAGTGTTGGGAATTATTTCCTGACACGGATATTATCACGAACATTGTAGAGTGCACTTACTTATATGTCGAAACAATTGCCAACCGTTACCAAGACAGCATTGATGTAAGACCAACTACTATAACTGAGCTGAAAGCCTTGGTTGGTCTACTATATTTGACTGGAGTATACCATGGGGGCCGAACATCTGTTTTTGAGTTCTGGGCAACTGATGGAACCGGAGTAGACATTTTTCCTGCCACAATGGCTTTAAGAAGATTCCGATTTTTGCTGCAATGCCTACGATTTGACAACAAACATACTAGGAAGGAACGTAAACGAGAAGATAATCTCGCGCTCATTAGACTACTTTTTGAAGCCATTCCGTCCAATTTTCAGAAAAGTTATTCTATCGGACAATATGTTGGCTACTTTTCGAAGTCGCTGCAGCTTCAGGATGTACATTCCCAACAAGCCTGCTCGATATGGGTTAAAAGTTTTTTCATTGACCGATGCTCGAACGTTTTACACCCTAAACTTAGAAATCTATGCAGGTAAGCAGCCGGATGGGCCGTACAGAGTAAGCAACTCAGCCTATGATGTAGTTGAAAGAATTGTCGCGCCAATTGCGCAATTAAACCGCAACGTTACCATGGACAATTAGTTCACTTCTGTGGAATGTGCTGATGATTTACTAGTAAACCATAAGTTGACGGTTGTCGGTACTATGCGGAAAAATAAGCGGCAAATACCGAATGAAATCATCTCCATGGCAAGACCAGAGAAGTCAAGTATGTTTGGGTTTACTGAAAATATGACCATTGCTTCCTATAAGCCAAAAAAGAACAAACATGTTATTCTTTTGTCTACGATGCATCATGATGACTCTATCGATGAAAGCACTGGTGAAGAAAATAAACCGGAAATGATTACAATCTATAATATGACAAAATATGGTGTTGATGTAGTGGGTCAACTTTGTGCCACATATAATGTTGCCACCAGGAGATGGCCGATTGTCATTGTCAATTTATTGAACGGTCCGCGATTAACGCTTTTATAATAAAAAGGAGTAATGATCCTTCATCACCATCTGGAAAACAGAGAAGGCTATTCCTAAAACAGCTTGGAATTGGGAATGGAACACATGAAAAAAAGAGTTACATCTCCATATTTAACTAGAGAAATACGAAACCATGCTGCAAAACTTAGCGGTGTCCAGGAACCTGCACCAGTAGCTATCGAGGGTAATAAAAGAGGTCGTTGTAATTTTTGTAAAGATCGCAAAACGCGTTTTCAATGCAAAATTTGTAAAAAACATATTTGTTTAGAACATTCTAGATATGTATGTCATGTATGTGCTGACGAAATTTAAATCGTGAAAATTCTACAGGGTATTTAACGTTTATCGACCAAAAAAAGTTATTTTATATTTTTATTATTGTTGATGTGTTCAGAAATTAAAACTTTGTTTTTTTTTTATTAAACATAGATTGTAAAATTTTCATTTAGTAAGTAGTAATAATATTTTCTTTAATATATTTTTTTAATTTAAACTATATATAATTTTCTTTTCGGTCTGTAAGACCCGGCGCGTTCCTTTATGGATTAAAATTTCACCCGTGTCCTGAAGGGTTAAATGAACTCAAACTATAATTTATGAAAGAAATAATTGCAATGCCAAAGATATAGCACTATGAATATAATTAGTAATGTAGGAGTTTATCATGCAATGACTGAGAACTCTAAGGCTAGCTAGTCGAATTGTGACCATAACTATTTGATCCTAGCATCTAGAAACGCGTAAGAAGAAAAGCTTCAAAAAGAAGTCGTACTAGAGTTTAACTTCCATATAATAACAGGGTAGTCAGAAAGTACACCCAGCTCATCTAACGTCATAGATTTGCTGCAAAGTGCTCGAAAAATAAATCTGCCAAATTTAAGAAATGAAAATGTACTCATTTTTTTAATTGAATCGGATATATCTTTTGACACTGAAAACCTTGCGAAAAAGTCCGAAATTTCTGACTCAATGTGAAAAAAAAATAGAATAAAACCTTTTCAAAATTGTAATTAAAATTTCCACTCCACGACTCAGGTAAGTATAATTATATTAATGGCGAACAAAACACTAGGAAAAGCTTTCCATGAAACCTTCAGAATATTCCAATGATTTAATTTAGCATTTCAAATCGTGCAGTATAATTTTCTTTAGAAAACTCTTTTACAACTTTTAAGAGCCCGAAACAAAACATGTTTAATTTTGCGTGACTTCCATAGAAAGTTCAAATGTCTGTAAATAAATTTAAAAAGGGATTTTATTTTATGGCAAGATGAGCAAATTTCCTTTTGCATGGAATAATAAAATATACAACTTTGAAATTAGGAAACAAAATAATTGCCTTTACTTTTATGTTTATTTTTGAGCTGGTGTTATATGTTACCCAGTAAATTTTTTATTTAATTAGGTTTCATATCGAAGCTAAATTCCAATTACTTTCTTTTTAATAGCATAAACAAATAATTACAGTGTCTTTTTTTTAAGTAGGTTGTATATTATAGTTGGATTAATTATTATATTCCAAATAATGTATACAAAGTCCTGGGCTGGCGCACCACATGCAATTATTATCGCGCTGTGAGATGGGCACCTGCGTATCCTGAACATGAACAATGGACTTGTTACTCACAAACTATATTGAAAATTACTGGATACACGGATTCCAAGCGTGTGCACTCAACAGGTCTCGTAGTGCAGTGGTCAGATCCTGTACTTGTGATAAAGATGTTTCGGGTCCAATTCCCGTCGGTGACAAGAGATAGTTTACTGATTTTTTTACTTTAGGTTATGATTGTTTCTTTTTGCAATGGGTTAGTTTTGTTTGGTTGCGCCCCGAGCGAGCGGAGGGACATGTGTGGAAAAGATTGAATCAATGTTAGAAAAGATGTAAACATGCCCGGAATACGCGTACCCAGCAATTTTTAATGTAATCTGTGACTCGCGCCTTTAAGCCGTCAGATGATTGATATGTAAATAGGTTTGTTTATTGTGGTTAACTAGTGCTTTGTTTGATGACTGTTGCTTAGACCTTATTGCAATGAGAAGTTCGATGATGTATGTTGATTTCTAAAGTGTGACGACAAATGGAGGCAAGTACGAGGTATTAGTGAGAACCAAAGTATCTAACGAGGACTAGTGAGAACTAAAGTATCTAACAAGGACTGCAAGAACCAATATGCCGAATGGATCAAAAATTTTTTCGCTATGACAAAAACACATTGAATTCTCCATCAAACCTATAACAACCTGCAAAGACTTCGATTTAGGGAATATTTCATTTGTCAAGACAGAAGTAAAAATAAAACAAGGAAACAAGTAACAAGTATAGCATAAGTGTTCTAAAATTAAAATGTCCTGTTAAATGGATTTTTAAAGTGAAGTAATCGAACTCATACATGAAAATGACCCGCGGTTGAAGGAAAATTTAAACATAATATTTGAGGTAGGTCATCAATCAGCTGAATTAGAATTTAGAATTTGTTTTGAAATCTGGTTATTGGTGTCAACTCAGAAATGCTGCTTGCAATATAAAAAATAAACCTGGGACTTACTATAGAATAAAATTCATAATTTTATGTTATAGTCATTTATGACGTAGTTGTGTAAAAAATCTTGGAAACTAGAGAAACATTTCAGAAATACTTTGGAGACTGATTGTCACCCAAAATCAGAGATCATGCCTAGTTGCAGCTGCACTTGTAGAAGAAATATATGAAATACTCGCTTATGCGCACGAAAATCTATTTGATATATTCGTAGCTCTCAAAAATAGGTGGTATACCACTATGTTGCACAAATCATGAATTTCAGAGAGAAAAGATGTATGAATGTGCTTTGAGAAAGTTCGTGACTTCACTGGATATGGTGAATTTTATGGAAAGGGATTCCGAGCCATCTCTATGACACATGATATTTTTGTCAAAAGGAATGCGCTGGAAAAAGTCTTCACAAATTCTGTCCTATTACCACGGCATATATAACAACCAGCAATATTACTCGACCTGTCAGACGAAAAATTTGACCTTGCTAATGTCAGTTGGGTAGGAAAAGTCAGGGCTGGATTTAAAATATATAAGTATGATTTTCCTTTAAGACAGCCGTAATATAAAATTTCAAATATCAATGGGTTATGAAATATATGTATACCTTGTTGTATGAGTAGGAAATCTAAAGAAAATCCTCTTGGAAGAATATCTCTGGTTTGTACAAGTTCTTATTGCTTAAACACCATTGCTTTTTGCATTGCACAATGTCATAAACAACGTCCGTCTCTCACAATGTCAATTATTTGACAAATACACGCCAATGGTTTCGATTTAACTCCAATAGCAATAAAATAAACCTGTCGTAAAAACACCACGTCGCTGGCGGCAGTTTGACAGATTTCCTACCAAGGAATATCTTGCGCGCGGACTTGCGCAGATGAGAAAAAAGATGTGATATTGCTGGTTGTTATATGTGCCGTGCTATTACTGTGTACGATCCGCGTCTCACAAGCTGTGGTACGGTGACTATATATGGAAGAGTTTCAATAATATCGAAATTGATGGCCGGGGAAAATTGATACTCTTATTCCGCTACTTTCTATTAACTCAGAATGGAATTGACTGTGAATTAAAGAAAAGCCTTATGCAATCACCCTATAGTTGATAAATACAGTTTATAGTTTATATAAAATCTGAGTGGTGCCACTGTTTTCGCAAATGATATATCACATGAGGGCATAACTCAAACAACATAATCGATGTTTCCATCGGTATATTCAAAGTTCAAGTTTTAGGGAGGTGTAAAGTTACTAACGCAATATCTGAACAATTTTGCCTGAGTTTTATTGAAAGAATTTTATAAGCAAAACTACAGCATTTCTTTAAAACATTTTGCCACAAATCTTGCTACTTTGCTGTTGAAAAAAGAGCAGACACAACTTTTACTGAAGCATCTTGTAAATTTGCTATTCTCTGATCGCGTTGAGACTGCCTGTTTGGCACTTGGAACCTTTTTATGAGTATGAAGGAAACGAAGCGCGAGATCGTACAATCAGCATCCTTCGGTAATCAAGATTTTGAACAGCCAATGTGAGGTGCACTCGATGATAGTATTATTACCATTGGAGAACTGCAACCGTCGAATAATTCTTCTGATGAGATAGATAACTGAGGAGTTTAACGTAGAATTTATATCGTTTAAGATAATTTAAGGAATCTCCATATATTCGCAGTCTCATCCTTTCAAATTTAAGCTGTGGATCATAAGGGAACTAAAGGAAGTAAAACATAGTATTGAAAGTGAACATGATACTAAATTATACTTTCGATTGTAGCTATCACAGTAGTAGATAGCAACAGCAAATTACTGCCTAATGTTGTTATTCAAGGTGCTTCCTGTATGGGTCGAAAATACCCTTGTCCTGATATTTGACACTATATTTTATATAATCCCTTATCAAACATACAATTGATCATCCCAAAAATGTGTTCATTTGTATATCCAACAACCAGAACTACTTACAAATATGGTTAAATTTGTCTTTCTGAATTACTACTTCATATAAATGACTTTTACACAATAATTCTTCATCGGTTTTAAATGCAGTTTCCGAGTAAAGAAATTTTTAAGTTCGCGAGATTTTATTTCTGACTGCAATAAAAACTTGAAGTTTCTCAGCTAAGTTTGAAGTTTCGTTTAAGAAAAGCAATAATACTTTCGGTTTGAAATCAAATTTGAAAAGTTTTGGAAGTAGACAGAAAATTCTGTATTTTCTATCATTTTAATCAAAATTTAATCTGCAAGTGCTAACGAAATTCTCAGGAATGAAAAGTTCAATATTTGTATGTTAGTTTTAGAAGTATTTGAAATTAGCGGTAAAATGTTTAGCTTTGGTAACTAGAGTCAAAAGCTAAGTATATTTGTGCAAAATTTCTAAAGATATAACATAAGTAGGACATAGTTAAGTTAAGCTTCGCTAAGAGTGTTTTCGATAAGTAAAACTGGAGTTCAAAATTTATTTTAAAGCTATTTAAAGTTAGAAGGCCACTGATATTTCGTATCACGGCCTATAAGCAACTGCCCCTAAACAATTCGCTAAGGTGCTCTTTTACTTCAACAGTCTGATGAATTGGCGCACCGTCAAGTTAATACCTTAAGTGACGTCTGATGTTTAAGAACATGCCGTTTAAAACTCCACTAATTTCATTGAGAGCTTACAGTGTGTTTGATGTGAAGCTAGCTTCATGGGTCCAAAAAATTTGAAGCGAACAAAAATTTTCCTTTCCTTTTTATCCCCATACCAAAATGAAAATCTCAAACGGACATTAAAATCACGTTCCTTTAAAGTTTATATAAATTTTAGTTTATATGCTCGAAATTTATTCTTACGTAAAATTATTCTGGTACTTTTTCTTTTATACCCTATTGCTTTACAAATATTAAAAATACTTCGTTGGGGTTCAGAACCTTCGGCAACATGCACTAATACAGAGTTTTATCCACAATACCGAAACAGAATATTTGCACTCGACGCGCGTTTCGCTAACCATGT
>MU181914.1:662715-702989 GCA_016904865.1 Pissodes strobi
TCTAGTGCAAATATTCTGTTTCGGTATTGTGGATAAAACTCTGTTTTAGTTAAAAATACTTGTTTATTCTTGTAAAATAACACTCAAACAGATATGGTAGTCCGCTTCTTTGTCGTACTTACTTGCGACATGCGGTTTTTTAAAATTATTTTCCACAGAATCAACTGACTTAAATCTTGCCATCATTCTGGATACAGTAGTGTGCTGAATATGTTTTCCGGAATGGCGTTTATTACAAATTACGGCTACTCACCGGGGCGTTATATTCTCTCCACATATTAGAACAGTTTCAATTTTTTCTTGCACATATAACATTTTGAGCAAATAAAATTATGAAAATTAAATGAACAGCTTAACAGATTGTTTCTGGTTATCCAAGCCTATTTAAAAACTCGACAAAGTTCTAATATTTCATTGATTTTATTTGAAAATAAATTTCCGACGAGTTGCCAATGCCAAGAGATTAACCAATTTCGTATGCTGTCTATCGCCCTCCGAGCGATAGAGCCTACCAAATTTTTTTAAACACTAGCTACCACTTTTTATTCAATACAGGTCGCCCATTCCAATTCAGAAATAATCGTTCTGGGAGATTTCAATGTCCATAACACCAACTGGCTCAAACAACACAACAAAACCGACAATGAAGGCAGAAAAGCTTAAACCATCAGCTGCCAGCTAACCTACTCAACTTGTAGAGAGGGGTGAATTTGCCTCCCTCCTGAATGTTTTTCTAACCACAAATCCTGACCAGTAGACAATTACAGTTTGCCTGCCATTAGGTTCTTCCAACCCCAAACTTATTACAACGGTTTGTGAACTGCTACTCCCATAGAAGAATCCACCATTGCCACGTAAAATCTGACATTATAATTATGTAAACAGGGAGGATCTAAGAGAGTTCTACCTGGCTTTTCTTTGGCTCGACGTCTGCTTTGGCACTGACGACTTGCGAAAAGATTATGCAAGTAATCGTCTCGTGAATGGAAGAATACATCCCAAATGTCATCAAGTTACCGTCAAAAGGAAAGCTCTGGTTCGACAGAAGATACCAAAGAGCCGCAGGTAGGAAACAACAAGCCTACGAGTTATGTCAGCAAAATCACACCACTGAAAGTCGCAGTTATTTTACCGAAGCGAGAAACGAATGCAAGCATGTGATTGATGAGACTAAGAACACACACAGTCAAAAAACCAGGAATAAAGTTTTGCAATGCTCCAGTGACTCGAGGAAGTTCTGGTCGGTAGGAAAGGCAGTGATTAATAAATTGTTTTTTAACTGGTTTAATGAAGACCTTAAAAATATGCGTAGTCAGGTAACGAACCTTAAAATAATTAGCACAGCTAAACAATGCCCATTGTATAAGAACTTGTATACGTCATACTATAATTTATATAGAAAAAATATAGCAGCGGCCAAAAAAACAACTTTTTATGGGCATCAACAAATAAATCGAAAGCCGCGTGGAAGTTAATAAACAATCAAAAAAATGTCAACAAAAATATTTCCAAAAATACTTGTTTAACACCTGATGATTTTAATGCATTCTTCGCAAGGATTGCCGGTGAGATTATTGCGGGCCTGTCCTGTCCGTCAATGGTCCGAGCGAATTAGAGTTTTGCTCACTATTTCTATCACAAATAAGACTTTTTTTCTCTATCCAATGACCGAATCGGAGGTTGAGGAATCTTTTATGAAAATCAATAACTCTTCTTCTGGTTATGTTTATGGAATAAATTGCAGAATAATAAAAGACTCCATTGAAATGGTTTTAAAACCTTTTACTGTACTTATTAATAAATGTTTCCAGGAAGGGGGGGGTATTTCCGGATTGTTTCAAAATAAGTAAGATCATACCTCTTCACAAAAGAGGTGATTTGAGCTCTATAGACAATTATAGGCCAATAAATATTGTTCCCTTTTTTGGCAAAATTATTGAACGAATACTGAAAGATAGGTTGGTAAATTTTTTCGAAAAAAAATTATATTATTTGTAATGCGCAGTATGCATTTAGAAAGGATCGTTCTACCACGAAGGCTGTCGTTAAGGTTCTTGAGGGCGTGGTTGAGGCTTTGGAGGGGGGAGAACATGCTATCCTTTCACTTTGCGATCTGTCTAAAGCATTCGACTGCGTTCCCCATGAACTCTTATTGCATAAGTTGGAGCATTATGGTGTGTGGGGAATCCCTTTGAAATTATTAAAGGAATATCTCATGGGCCGCGTTCAATATGTTGAATGGGATGGCAAGTCGTCAAACCGAATCATGATGTCGACCGGAATTCCACAAGGGTCCATTTTGGGGCCCTTGCTCTTTATCATTTTTACAAATGATCTCTGCTTTTTCATGGCTCATACTTTAAAGCCGAATTTACACGTGTCAAGTAGCTAAAGCAAGTTACTATATCAAGTAGCTAAATTTAGTAAATTGCATGGTGTAAACAACTTGATTTGGTACTTGCGCAAGTATCTAATTTAGTAAACTGCCTAGTCAGCTGAATAGAATCAATTTCTATTTACTTGAGCAAGTAGTTATCCGCGATCTGTTTTCCAGCAAGTAAAACGTCGACATCCATTTTCGCACCCAACACCTTTTTCCTTTTTGTTCATTTCTTCTGCAATTATTTCTGATAATTCACCAATTCACATTGCTGCAGGCATAACTTTTTTGGTCATGTTTTTTAATCAGCACTATTCAACAACTAAACAAAAATACTAAAAATAATGCAGACGCTCACTAAAATAAACTAACTAAATTTTAGCTACTTGATTTAGTAACTTGCTCTAGCTACTTGACACGTGTAAATTCGGCTTAACAGTTAAATTCGCCGATGATACCATATTTATTTCAGGCTGTAGAGTTTTATCCATGTCGGATCAGGTCTCTGGATACGTGGTGGATAGAGCACATACTTGGTTTAACTCCAATAAATTAAAATTAAATAGAGATAAAACTCAAAAACTATTGATACCTACGGATAACTCATTGGCTTTGTCCAACTCTGTTAAGCTGCTGGTTATCACTATTGACGATGGTCTTAATTGGTCTTGTCACACTAATAATCTGGGTGGAGAACTCTCCAGTCTGACTTTTCTGTTTCGACGCTTAAGAACGTTTATTGACTTCGATGTTTTGAGGATGTGTTATTTTGGCATATTTCACTCGAGAATTTCCTATGGGGTGCTTTTGTGGGGAAATAGTTCCTCTGCGTTGAATATCTTCAGATTTCAGAAAAGGGTTGTACGCATTCTAGGCAATGCCGGTTACAGGGACCATTGTAGGCCTCTATTTCAAGAACTGAAAATTATGCCGTTGCCACGTATTTTCATTTATGTTAGTCTAATTCATATCCACGAAAATAAAAGCGGTATCAGCTCTTCAAGTAAACTGCATACATATAATGTGAGGAAAGACCTTCTTATTATTCCTAAGTATAGGCTGACAAAATCTAAGAATAACTCATTACCCTTGCATTTATACAACGTTCTTCCGACTGAAGTTCAGCACTGTACATTTTCTAGGTTTAAGTTTTCAATAAAAAGATTTTTGTTAAGCACTGTTTTTATTCTGTTAATGAATTTTTAAATTATTCTACTTTTAATGAACTTTTGTAATATTTTGTTAGTATTGTGTGTAGTATTTTGTTTATATTTTAAATTTTGTAAGTACTTTTTTATCTCTGACTTGCTATAATGTGTTTTTTTATGCAAAAATAATCAAATAAACGATTCTATTCTATTCTATTCTAACGTTACAAAAATGTCTCTTCCACCTTTGATGGACGAACTCGGCGCGGCGCGGCGTCACGGCAACTACAGCCAAGGAAAAAAACAAACATGCTCACCGAAATGCTTTCATCGCATCCTATCTTAAGCGCCCCCCAAGTTATGCATAAATACGTGTTCAAAAGTTTGGTTTATATTTAGATAACAATAGTTAATAAAGATGTGAAATTTTTCATGCTTATACCATAGAAATCCCGACTGTTTTCACTTTCTTTAATTGTATTATTATGGGAAAATAAGTTTTCATTCTCCCCTCTACGAAATTCTAATTTTCTGTTTTAAAAGGGCAAGCGAAAGCGAAAGTAAAACATGCTAGGTGATAGGTTGCTAAGTATGAAAAACTTTCGTGCCCTGGACGACGAAAAAAATAAGAATGTCAAGTCAACGCTGTCAATGTCAAACGTTATTTAGAATAAAAATTAAATGTAAAATTACAACTGTTATTTGAACCTGAAATATTTAATGGCAAATGATGATTAAAATCTTCTCCAAAAGCAACGGCGGCACTGCCAATAATGCGTCTTCTGTTATTAGGGCACATCTTTAGTCGTACACCATTTAACGAAATTTTCATAGACTTGATTGTACCGATTTTTAGATTTATCTGGTAACAAACTACAACTGGACGCAATATTCGCTGCTTCTTCAATACAACGAGAAAAATTAATTTCTCGATGCTTCAATAGAACTCATATTTTGTTAAACTCTCACTAAATACCAAAGTTTTACCAATAATATTATTATTTGAGTAGTGTCAAACTAATAATTTTTAATTGACATGAATGTTACCTTAGTAACGTTAACAAGCAACTATGTGATACTGGTATTTTTATAACAATAAGCCGCCTTATATCAATTTTATTAGAATCGATTGGGAATTTTCAGCATCAAATTTGAATACGTGTATTTTAAGAAATCTAGAAGGGAGAATGAAAAGTTTAATACATTACACGCTGCGAAAGCCCTTTCAGGTGCTTGGAGTTTTTTAAATAGCCTCGGCTACGCTACGCTTCGCCTCGGCTATTTAAACACACCTCGCACCTAAAAGTAAACTTTCGCAGCTTGTAATGTAAATAACTATATTATTAAAGTGGTTTCTTTGTTTTAGTTTATTTGAATTTTTGCATAACTAGGATATTGAAATAGTAGCTTGGAGTGATCTATCGGTAGTACGACAAGCATGCTCTGAGTATTGGTGTTAGTTGAAGGCTTGCCAGTTGACAGGTAATTTTTACGTAGCAACAGTATTACATGTAGTACGTAATTTTGATGTGGTAATAGCATAAGGCATGATTAGATTACTAGAAAATGTCTCGTAAAGCGTCATGCATGATTTTTGCAGTGAAAATATCTGAACCGTACCCTTAAAAAGCATCATAGTCTGACTCCTGGTCTTGCCCGAGCTGTAACTCTTTTTGCTTCTCAATACATTTATTAAACCAGTAATACCCATGTTAAGATCATCTGGTAACGTTTGATGAAGTGGTACCAAATTGTATAATAATTCCGAAGGCTGATAGTTAATTGAACAAAATGGTAATATGTTGTTCATGTAAGTTCAAGCCCAATATAAAATAATTACGGACCATCATAACCTGTAAATAATTTTCAGTTCTTTTTTTCTGATATATTTCTAAACAAAAAATTATTTTACACCAAACAGCAAATCAGAAAAGTCTATATTTGGGTAAATCAAGGAACATGAATGGTCAACTTATAGCTGATTATTATGCTGAGAAGCTTACTACTCTCATTCATGGTACTAACGGAAACGCAACCATAGACAATTGGTTTAAGCCTGTGCCGTTAATAGCTCGGTTTATTGCAAATCCGTTCAATCTGACAAAGTTGGTTCCATTTGAAAGAATATAGCCTAGCTGTCACCGAAAATTACATTAAGTAAGAGAACGCCATGTCGGTCGGTTCTTCAATTTTGTCTAAGGAATAAAACTATATTAGTTTTTTACAAATCAAAATAATAATAATATTAATAATAAATCTTTATCCAGTTTGCAAACAACTGTTAAAACAATCAAACCTAATACGAAAGAAGATCTGTATCTTAAAAAATGTGCACCTGATACCTTTGGCCAAATGTGCTAAAATATGTGCTTTAACTGCTAAACTGAAGGTGGTTATTAAGTACTTTTTAGCACAATTAACATGGTATGTATTAACTGTATTGTGACATTTTCTCACAATGTTATTTTGCAAGGTGCAAACCACAGTCTAGACACGTATATATGACAGAACTTCATTATGATTTATGAGACCACAGCAAATGTTTCTCTTACATAACACACTCAACATGAGCCGCAATCTAAAGGGAATTGTTGCAGACGTATTAGAATAGGAAAAACCCAAGAATAATAAAGTAAAGAAGGATTACATCAACCGGATTTTTTCACCCACCGCTGCTCTATCGTGACGTAATCGCGCGATGAAGTTGGCGCGAAAGCCTTAACATACATATGGCAAAGATGTATGGGCAAGACAATTTTTCTTATTTAGAGTTTATGAAAATGTTTAAATCGGATAAATGTTTAAAACATTTTAAACCGAAAATAAAATTAATCTATTTCTTAAAAAATTACTTTTTATATTTTAATGGAAAATATTTGTTTACCACATTTTTGTATTTGAATTTAAACAGACCTGGATAAGTTAAAAGCAAATAGAAGTCTAACGATTACCAGATATTAAATCTTGTATGAAAAGTATACTTAAGAGTACAAATTTATGAGAGAAAAATATATGAACATAAAATAAAATCTGACTTAGCTTTTTTATACAGCGTGGACCAAAAAACTTTGCATAATTTGGAAAAACTGGATAATTGCGTCTCAGAAAATATTATTCTATAGGGAAGTTAGCGCTTAAAGAAAAAATATTTTTATTGATACGAAAGCTCAGATTAAGTACAAGGAGCGCGAAAAATTAAAATATGTTACTTTCTAAAACATACTTTTTGAGACCGCAAATGTGAAATCCATGCGACAAAGCTAGAAGTTTATCCAAAAAAGGTGCATGCGTCTTTCCTGTTCTGTAGGATTCAGAAAAAGCTGCTACAAATATTAAAACTGTTTCTATTTTTGATATCATTAGTTTATTAGAATAAACGGTAGAACCTAAAAATACACTTTGTAAAGCTTTCTGGTTTGTAATTTATATTGGCTTTAAATCTTATGCCAAAAATAAAAGTTCATTTGTAAGATTATGGTTAACAATTTTTTACTTTTCCCGATCCATGCTTTTAAACTTAGCAAAAATAAATATGCATATTTTAAAATAAACTGGTAGTGAAAAAGCTTCCATTTTATTACAATCTTTATGGTCTACTCTACACTGTATGATAATATTTATTTTATAATTTGTGTGTATTTAACTAGTAAGTGATACATTCATAATGCTATTAGCAGGGGTGCCTATGAATGAAAAATACTTAATATCTGATTCGACACCGGCTTTTTCACAGTGTAGTAATTGCTGTAAAAATTCTACACTGAAAAATACTCTGCAACACGGGCACTTGGTATCTGCCTTAATCCTCAATTTGCTGGATCTTCTTTAGAATCAAGTGAAAAATATAATAAGTATCAAATTTCTCAATATTCTAAGCACCAAAACACAGCTGTCAATATTCGAAAATATCACTTAAAAAGATAAAAACCAACGAAAATATAGAAGATACAATGACAGCAATGGCGCAACAAAGGTTGTCGCGCAACAATGTCGCAGCGACCACGATGTGGACGAGGGGACCGCGGGGCAATGGGCGATAGTAACTGAATATAGGCTCTTATCCATCCCTCTGCAGTTTATTATTGTTGGAAAAAAAATTCTGCGAATGAGAAAGGAAAACGAAAATATTGCACGACTTGTCACTCGGCCAGGAAACAACAGTTGCTTCCTGTTCCTGATGAAAAAATCCATTTTTGTGGAGAGCATAATATGTTAGTAGTTACCTTTTATATTAATAAATAGTTTTTTTTGAGCTTATATTTTTGAATGCGCGCAAACTTCAGTAGTCAGAAGTAACGTAACATGCCTGCAATATTTATCAATATTATTCCAAGGTCAAGGCAACAAATATATATGCATGATTTTTGAGCTTAAATACATTTTTTAGACTGTTTCGTGCGGGAAAATTATATTTTATAATATTCTAAATAATCAATTCCAAATTTCGGCAACCGGGTAAGCATCAACAAAAGCCACCAGAAAAATGCATTGTTCGATTTAATTACCTATAGGAGGAAAATAGTCTCTGAAATTTCTAGGTATGTAACGAATTTTAACATTGGAAATGTTTTTTTCTTCAAACGTCAGTAAATCCGTCATTACTCGACTGTGTAGGCGGCCGTGAAGTTTCATTTTTCCTCCGTCGGAGTTTTACTTTTCACTTTTCCGCCGGCGGAGGTAGAAGTGTTACCATACCAACATAGATACAAACAAACAACAAAGCAAGCGTCAACAACTCAAAAATTATTAAACTAAAATTTGTATTTATCACTTAATTTGTGCACTGCATTTCTAAAAATCACTAATTTAAGAACAAATTGGTGATTATTTAATCGAACTTACTTAATAACTGCTTATCAATACGGAATTAAAACGCAATCGGAGACGCAATTTAAAAAAAAAAATATTGTTGACAGTGTCCACAGACAGCTTTATGTTACATTACTATAGCAACGACCTGTGCCTATTCACCGATACCGGTCTAAGCCGCCTTGCAAACCAACTTATCTTTGATAATAATTATTATTATTACTATTAAAAAGAGATATTTTTGCATTAATTTGTCGACATTTGAAGAAAAAACAGCATATTTTATGTGGAGGAAAAGTTACTTTTCATGGCTTGCTCTCTATTACCAGCCTCACTCCGTTCGGCTGTTAAACACGCGCGCGCCATGAAAAGTATCACTTTTCCTCCATATAAAATAATATACTATTGTTTTCCTAGTATGGGGCATCAAATCACGAAAAAGTGCATGCTACATTTGGCACATCACGTCATACGCGTGAGAGATTGTGTTAGAATGCTTATGCGGACGGAATGACAAAAATGACAAAAATTAATTAAAACCAACTGAAATTAACCGAATGTTGATTGAACGACTAACTCAAGCTAACCAAAAGTACCCAAAGACACCGAAAAGAGATAAATTATATCTGGACAGATTAAAAAAAATAAAAGGAAGTTCAAACTAATTAAAACCGAACAATGGCGACTAACCATTATATCTAAAGTATCGGCTCCGATTCAAATGAATAAAATAAAATAAAACTTACCGAAATTTCGAAATTTGATTGAAGGACCAGCCAAAAGTAACAAAAATTACCAAAAATGGCTACAACGTATCGGAACGGATCAAAAATGTTAAATTAAGTTAAAAATAACCCAAATTAACCGAATTTGGGCTACTAACCAAAGTTAACCAAAAACATTAAAAATGGTTATAACGTAGCGGAACCGGTTCAAAGGACTAAAATGAATTAAAACTAACTAAAACTAAACGAAAGTTGATTGAATGACTAGCCAAATCTAACCAAAGCACCAAAATGACTTATAACGTATCGGAATGGATTACAGAAATTAAACTAAGTTAAAACTAACCAAAACGTACCAAATTAAAATTGATTATAACGTATAGGAACCGGTTCAAATGACTAAAATAAGTTGAGACTAAGTGAAACTAACCGCAAGTTGATTACACGACTAAACACGACTAACCAAATCTATGAAAAATGATAATAACATATCGGAACTGGCTCAAATAAGCAAAACAAATTGAGACTAAGTGAAACTAACTGAAAGTTGATTGGACGACTAACGAAAACTAACCAAATCTATTAAAATTGATTATAACGTATCGGAACCGACTCAAATGACTAAAATAACTTGAGACAAAATGAAACTAACCGAAAGTTGAATCGACGACTAACCATAAATAACCTATTCAGTTATAATTGATTATAACGTATCGTAGCCGGTCCAAATTACTAAAATAAGTTGACACTAAGCGAAAAGAACTGAAAGATGATTAGACGACTAACCAAAATTAACCAAATCCATTATAATTGATTATAACGTATCGGAATCGGTTCAAATGACTAAAATAAGTTAAGAATCTATGAAAATTGGTTATAACGTATCGGAACCAGCTCAAATAAGTAAAATAAGTTGAGACTAAGAGGAACTAACCGAAAGTTGATTAGACGACGAACCAAAACTAAAAAATCTATTAAAAGACATTTTGACCTATCGGAACTGACTCAAATGACGAAAATAAGTTGAGACTAAATGAAACGATCTGAAAGTTGATTCGACGACTAGCCAAAAGCAACCTAATCCATTAAAAATTATTTAAATGTATCGTAATTGGTCCGAATGACTAAAATAAGTTGATACTAAGTGAAATGAACCGAAAGTTGATTAGACGCCTAACTAAAACTAACCAAATCTATAAAATTTATTATTATGGATCGGAACCGACTCAAATGATTGAAATAATTTGGGACTAAGTGAAACTAAGCGTAAGTTATTTGAACGACTAACCAAAACTAACCAAATCCATTAAAATTGATCATAACGTAACAAAATCGGTTCAATTGACTAAGTTAAGACTAAGGAAAACTAATCGAAAGTAGAAGAAACAATTAAGCAGAACAAACTAAATATATGAGAATTGATTATAGCATATCGGAACCGGCTCAAATAAGTAAAATAAGTTGAGACTAAGCGAAACTAACCAAAATTGATGAGACGACTAACCAGAACTAACTAAATCTATTAAAATTGATTATAGCATATCGGAGCCCACTCAAATGACTAAAATAAGTAGAGGCTAAGTGAAATAACCGAAAGTTGATTCGACGACTAACCAAAATAATCTAATCTATTAAAATTGATTTATAACGTATCGTAACCGGTTCAAATGACTAAAATCAGCTGATACTAAGTGAAATGAACCGAAGGTTGATCAGACGGCTAACCAAAACTGACCAAATCTATTAAAATTTAAATAAGAAATAGGAACCGACTCAATTTGTTAAAAACATGTGTTGAATTTGAATTAGTGAAATTAACCGAAAGTTGATTGAACGACTAACCCAAACTAAGAAAATCCATTAAAATTAATTATAACTTATCAGAACCGGTTCAACATGACTAGTAGTATGCATTTATATGTTATATTTTAGTAAACTAAACCTACGTAATCTGCTAAAAGTCATTTTTTACATTAGTTAGGGTGGGTGAGGGCACTTTTAGCTTCTCACGACAAACTAGTCGTGTTTCATATCTTTAGATCGAGGAATGTGAGGCGAATCGAATGAAAATAGTCTTTTGCTTTTTACAACGCACTTGTAACGTTTTAAATTGTAAAAAAAAACGAAACTTGAAGTAATATGCATTTATTTGAAATATTTTGGAAAACTAAACTTACGTAATCTAACCTGAACTCACAAACTTCTATCAACTATTATATTTCCACACAATTATTTATTATTTTCTCAGATCTCAAATTTAATAAGCGTTGCATTCTTCTTCGGCATTTTCAATGTCTCCCCCGGTTGCATCTTTGTGAAGGACTATGAATTTTTCCATACGAGAGTTATATACAAAACGGCAAATTCAGAGCACTTTGAAGTAAAGTCATCTGTTTTTACACCATTTTACCCTATGCTTGCTAATTGAAAGTTATTTCGATATAATGTTACAATATTTCTTTCTGAAAAATCGAAAATTTCTAATAACATATTTAATAATATTTGTATATATGAGGAGAATTTCCGCTTTATGTCATTATTTTCTTTGCCAAATTTGTTACTAGCGATATTATTATAAATGTCAGTACCAGTAAAAATTGTTGTAAAGTGGCAACCAGTCCTTAAATAAAGATGGAAATTTGTAACCACTCATAATAATGTACTCTACGCAAAGTGGTGAAATAATCTCAATTCGAACAATTTACCCTGAAAATCTGTTACACAGTCAGCGGTATCTGAATCCACAATTTTTTAGTAATGCAAAGTTGAATACTATACCAGCTTCTGGACTGGGACTAAAGAATATGCCATCTATTTACCTACAGTTATTCAATGCTAATTTTGACTATAAGAGGTACTAAAGGAATGCCAAGCGGTAAAATGGAATAAACAACATTACAATTCACAAAGTAATACCATGCCAAAAATATATACGCGGATTTTCTGAAAATATTTAGTAATTTCTCAGTGGCGAATGTGACTGCAATATTTGAAAGTGCAATAAAAGTGAATTAGCCCATTGTTGCCAGGGCGCTTTCTCTAGAACGGCTATTATAAAATTTCGTTTATACTTCAAACTAGGCAAATATAGCATACTTTTTATATTTACGCTTGGCTTGTTAGTATGCTAAATTAAATATAACTTATGTTAGTCATTATTTCAAGTGCCAATAGATATATCGAATGCGCGAAAATAAGTTTCGTTCCTCGAATGACAATGCGGTTTTCTATATTGACTGAACCATATTTATATTTATTAGGGCTTATTTGTATAGATATTAAGCCCACATAAAATCATTCAAAATATACCGTTATGTACATGAATTATGACAGTTAGTTGCCAAAATGCATCTAGACACTAGCGAAAGCCAATCATTCAATTTCCACGCCGGCGCCGGCAACATTGACTATTTTGCTGCTAAGATGCGCTTCTTATCAAAATCTTCTAAACTAAAAAATAATATTGTCCAAGATATTCTTATTATACTACATATTAGGATATTTTTACTATTATAAACCATTTATTTTGGAAATACTTTGCTAGCAAGGCAAAGACATGGTGAAACAAAAATAGTTTTCAAAATATCAGCTTTAGTCACAAGTTAATATTATGTACTGACTTAACATGGTAATTGCAAAAAAAAATCTATCATTTTCCGACCAGTCAGTTTTACTGGATATGATATGCCTCAACCGACAGTTCAGGGAGGGTGCTCACCAAGCAAAATGGGTCGCAGACAACATTTTTTGAGGCGCTTTCGCCATTTCACTATAATTTTACTTTATAAACGTTCGAAAACGATGTAACAGAATTTGTAAAAAAAATATTTAATTATAAACGTGCACAGACATGCAAAGGTGTTGCCTATACTACCCTAATGGGCACTGCAAGTAGGAAATGGCGAGGAGGAAAGATACCGATGGACTTTTTTCTTAATGATGTCTAGATTGTAGCCAACAGGGAATAATTCGATTGGTAAGGAGTTCCAGATGCTCGTCACATGTCAGAAGAAAGAGTTTTGGTAGAGGCTCGTTCTGGGTGTGCTCTGTTGAAGAGCACATGGATGAGAGCTTCTTGCTCGTCGTGTAAAACGAACAAAGCTGGCACTGGAGGGTCTGATTGGCGCTTTATAGAGTGTAAGCAGCAGATGGAAGCTGAAGTATTTTTAGCATGGAAAAGTACACCCAAATTTTGAGACGCACACTTGGCAAGACCTCGGACATGCTCATCCCATAAAAAGGTAGTGCTTGCGGTTATTCCAAGAAGCGAAAGATTGGAAGATTGAGAAAGGATTTCCCCCTCCATGGTGATATCAAGGTAATTTCCCTTAGTTTTCCGGGAGGACACAGCAGTCTGTGTCTTTTTGGCTTTGAAGGTTACAAGATTGCTGGATCCCCATCCAAGAATTGTGTTTAACTCCCGATTGATTGAGTCAGTCTGTTGTCCCAGAGTGGCCGATGATAATGGTTTGTCAGAAGAAAAGTATGTCACAAGACTGCTATCATCTGCATAGCTGTAAATAGGGTTTTCAGTAAGCTTTACTAGGACATTTATGTGCAGCAGGAACAAAGTTAGAGACAAAACCGAACCTTGCGGAATACCAGCATTGATGGCAAATGCCTCGCACGAGACATCATCGATAGCGACCTGAATAATCTTTTCACTCAAAAAACTAGACAATAATGTATGTAGAGCAGGTGGAAAGCCATAAGCTGAGAGTCTGCCGAGGAGTAATTGGTGCCACACTCGGTCGAAGGCTTTGAAGATGTCAAGAGCAACGACTCGTGACTCTCCGTGTTTTCTAGGGTTGAATTCCAGATGTGTGTTACATAGGACGTCAGATCTCCTGTTGAGCGCTTCGCTCTAAATCCATACTGCCTATCAGATATTATGTTGTTTTGTTCAAGGTATTTTAGGATCTCGGTGTTAATGACTTTTTCCATTACCTTGACCACTACTGGGGTTAAAGATATTGGATGGTAGTTACTCGCAACATTTTTCTTTCCGTTCTTAGGTACAGGTTGCACTGTAGCGCTCTTCCAGAGCGCAGGGAAAATACATCTATTGTAGCATACAGTATATATTTTGGTTAGAATAGGTGGCAGCTCCAGTGCGCACCATCCAGTCCAACAGCCTTTGAGCAGTCAAGACGTCGAAGTAACCCTCTTATCTTTTTTTGCTTGAAAACGATTTTTGGCATTGTTGTGGCGACCCTAGGCAATATTGGTCGAGTATATCCTTGTGCAGCAAGGGTGGGATTTCGTGCAAGCATTGAGGCAAACAAGTCTGCCTTTTTCTTTGAAGTCACTGCAACGGAATTGACTTCGCGCAATAGTGGTGGAAAACTCGAATATGGAAAGTTTTTCCCGATGGCCTCGCCAAATCCCCAAAATGATTTTGAGCCTTTCGAACAGTTCAAAAGCTACTCACGAACTCTGTGATCAAAATCAGCTTTGGATTGATCAATAAATAGTTTGCAGCTATTTCGGGCATCCAGGAAAGCTCGGCGAGAAACAACTGAAGGGTTGGTGCGCCATTTGACATAAATTTGGTTCACCTTCTGTTGAACCATGATTTTCCTACGATAGCACCGTTTTTATATGTTCGGTCAAGATTAAAAATTAATAAGGTTCAGTCCAAATTGTATTTTTTCTTTTGTAAAAGTTTAGCTTAATAATTAAGTAATCGGAAAATTTTTATGAGAATGATTACGCGAAGATTACATGAACAGCTTTCTATTCAAAGAAGACGCCGTTAGGAAGCTTATAACTTTGAGCTGCTTATTTGCACATAAGTTGCCAAGTGCCTAATACGTTTTAAAAGAGAGTGCCAAAGATCCTGACTTCAGACTAAAACATAACAGGTATAGTCCCAACGTTTGTTAGTACTGATAGCAAGGTACATCAACTTTATTGCATCGGAAGCGTTCAGTTGCCCACGAGTCTGTAGAGAGGGAGCAGAGCACACTGAGAGCCCCATTTCCTTGCAGCACTACTAACTAACGTTCTTATTGACTTTTTCACAAAACCTACTTGGAGAATGAGTAGTAGCGCTTTATGAGAAGCAAGATGAATAGGTAGACCATGACAGTAGCGATTCGGATGTAGGTGAGGAGCCATCTTATAGTGATTTCGAAGATACCATCTCAGTAAAAAGCACTAATGAAGAGAGTAAAGTGGATCAGTAGTAGCGCACTAAATCAACACTTGATTTATATACACTCGGGGGCCAGGTCTCTTCCAAAATGTTTACATGTGAGATAAAGGAATAGGCAACAATTTATGTGACAAAAAAAGAAAATTGGTCATAGCGACCTATATTAGGTGAAAGTAGTTGGATATTAATGAATACATTCCCGGAAACTCAGATGAAACTAGAGGCGATTCAAATTAAGCAGGTGATTTCTCGCCGACAATTTTTGAGGTCGAGGAATAGGATTCGTTACACGAGAAGTTTATGACGTCTACCGGGTAGGCTTCAAAAATAAATCTTCTTGTTCTGATCAAAAATCGAAAGGTCGGTCGAAAAGATTGACGAGACCCAGCTCCAATCGCTAATAAAATTTGGACACCTACCGCCTTTCCCTAAATGGGCGAAAGATTTAAAACAATTCATTCGCTCAAGCAGTACGGTTAAATGAAGCTTATCAAGCACGAAATCCCGACAGGGATTCAAACAAACTTCTAAATATGCATTTATTAAAGGATAATAAAGAACTAACGTCATCTTAGTAAAGAGGATAATGAAAAATCTGAGACGGTTTATTAGAGGGAAAGAGTTGCGCTCTTTTTGTACAGATTTTTTCTTTGATTCCATAGTTGGCAATATAGAAAAAAAAACTGCGAATATTTCTAAGGAACTAAGCGAAAGGGAATTAACATTTCGAGTAAACAACATGAATGGAGGTGGCAAGACACAAGAGTTATTAGCTGCATTCAACTGCTTCATTGAAAATTTGAAAAAAATAAAACGTATCATGATAATTGAAAATAAAACATTTTCCCTGTCCTGAAATACATCAATTTTGTAAGATAATAGAGGATATATACATTTGACAGACCAAATTCATGGAATGTACAAATGACTGATGAGAGCTATCGCAAATGCCCATGTCATACGGAACAAAATGGGATAGAAGTACGTAGACGAAAAGCAGGTGCAGTAGTGAGCTGTTCTACATCCAAAAGCCGAAGTTATGCAGGCAATAATTATACAAAACTATACGAAATAATAGTATTACTCAAAATAATATGCAATTACATAATTTTAGATACATTTTGCTTCTGAATAACGCTTATGTTTGTTTGAGTTTCTTAATTTTACGATCTATTGCGAATTGTATGGTGCTTTTATCCACAATTTTTTTTTGTAACAATCAGTCCATGGTATGCATGTTCCAAAAAATTGCCGATATTGTAAGTAACGGTTGCTTCAAGCTTATTTTTTCACTTTTTTATACAAGGTTTGCTCCTCTTTATTCGTGATAAAATCCAATTCAAAGGTTAATCATGAAAATTCCGCAATAAATCACTTAATGATGGAAGCATTACTTTGCCGGGAAATAATTAAATTGCAGTAACAATATAAAATATATTTATCCGAAAAAATGGATCAGATATTCATCAATGGAACAAACCATTAAAATATATGCATCATATTAAAAAGTACACAATAAGTTATAACCGGTGAAATATTAAACCGTCAACAACAACATTTCAGGATATTAAAATATTCTTTCTCAATTTTAACCAATTAAAAATTACTGAAGCATGTTTTTGCATATGTATCAATATATTTTTAGTTTCAACTCTCGATGATAAAGTTGATTAATTTCCAGCCTTTGTTATAGAAACGGATCCAGAAATGCGTAGCAAAATCGTTTGCGTGATAGATAATTGTAAAACAATTTTCTGAAATTATTTGAGTCAATAATCGCCAGCTGCACAAAACCAATCCAATTGGACAGTGTTAATAATAATCTGCAAATAATAACGGGCAAATACTATACATAATCCTGTTTCGCATCGTGTGTCTGAATAATCGGATTTCCAGCTTTGAAAACGCGTCATTGGTGCAAAATAATAGTTGTAATCTAGTAATATATTACCATTATATTAAAAATAATTAACTAAAAATTGTCTTATGTTTTCAGAATATTTCTTTGCCTGGATCCGAAAAAGGAAGTATATTTGTAACGTTATTTACTTATTCGAGAAAGTTTGATAATTCATGATAGTGAAACCAGTGAACTAACAGGCTTGTCAAGTAAATCATTCTTGAATTATTTCTTTAATTTGTTAATAGACTATTTGGCAAATGATATTTCTTTCGTCTTTTTTTTACTGTATCAATAAAAAAATTGTTTGTAAATGTGACTACAATAATTATAAAAAACGCGCACAATTTAAAGCCAAATAATGGCTGGGGCCAATTTGTAGCAAATATTTCTACTAGATTGTCCTTGAATATTTGTTGGACAAATTGCTATAACTGAATTAAAATGTTCTACAAATATTATTGTAGTAATAAAAATATAAATATAGAGCAATTTTGTATAAAATGTTTTTTGTCAAAATTACTACAGGGATGAAGGTACCTCTTACCGATTCTTGTAATAATACGGACCCCAAAATATATGTAGAGCTCAGGAAAAAATTATAAAAAATTGAAAAGTGGTTATACTAAAATTCATTTGTGTACTGCAAAATCGTAGTATCTTTTTGCGCTGTATGTAACTAATACAGACTTTTCAAATAGTAGCAAATATCGCCATTTAATAAGTCCATATACCTACTAACTCAGATTGAGTTAACTTTATACCTAAAAATATTGTACTAAACAGAAACTTGCACTTCTTTAATTGTGTGAAATCTTACCTCAAATAGAACAGATAAAACAAAAACCATTTGATCATACAGTTTTCTCTTAAAAAAACACAAATTAATTCTAAAAAAAAAATTATATAAATTATTTCTTCTAACACCAAAAAAAAAATGGTTTTGTGTCGTACATATTTTTAACTAAACGTCATGGGTGCACATATAAAAATTTAGTTTTGACTCAAAGTTTGTCTATTTTGGCGTATACATGGTCGCGCTCAAAATAGTTCTTGAGGCACCTCGGCGCGATAAAATTATGGTTCCTGCCAGAATATATCGACGATTTTACGTGGTGGCAAGTGTACGGACGCACTCCAATATGATAATAATTATTTCAAACTTTTTAAAAGTGTTTGTGTTTTTTTCTTGTTACATTCAGCGTTTTCAATAATAATAAGAGTTTTATCATTGCAAAAAATTGCTTGCTTTTTGATATCTTTGGACGCCTGTCTTATTATCAATCCAACGGTTATTTGCCCATAAACTGGATCTATAACAATAGAGCTTTTATATATATAAAAAAATGTTTTGCTTAATTCCATGGAACTTTCAATCACTCATTGAAAAATTATAAGGAATTGGGCATAAATGAAAAATACACAACGGCATTTTAGTAGAATGAGGGGCAAAAGCGTTAAATAACTGGACAAGTTTCGTTAGAGCATCATCAAAAGCCGAAATTGTATTCATGCAGAAATATCCTCATATGTAATTAGAAAATCGACATATTCGAGCAGTACACAGCAAAGCACAAATTCCGCTAAATTTTGATGGTATTCATGAAATCAACGTTAATAAATTCGTTGATGCACTGCTATAGAATTGTGCACATGTAGGAATATATTTCGAGACTGCAAAGTGCTATCACATATTGATTTTTACATTTGATTATATTAAATAAAGACTGTCTGCTTCGATCTACCGAAAAGAAACCAGATTTGTAAAAGAGCACTGTAAGAGTCAGAAAATGGCAGTAATCTTAATTATTAATAAATATTAAATTTTATTTACCATTGTGTCAAAAATCAGAATAGATTTTTTTTACGGGGGATGGTTTAAAGATTGATAAAAAAAATTAAATAATGCACATACAATAATGACATCATAATATATCAGTCATATTATAATCTCCAACATCTCGATTTAGTATTTATGACCATCTGTTTCGTTGTCTTCGCGAGAAAGTAAAATAATATTAAGAGGTTTTCTGGAGCTTGAACTCCAGCATCCAGTTTCTGAACTTTGAGATATAAATAGCTAACTTGTATGTGTATAATAAATTCTAATTTCGATGCTCCGTATCTATTCCTATACCAAATTGCTAGATTTTAGTTTTCTGGTGTTCTTAGCTTTCCTAAGGAATCAAGCTATTTAGGGTTTTTAGTATATCCTAAAGGATGAAAACAACCATGAAAACAAATGCTTAATAGATTATGCAAGGACAATTATCTTATTTTGCAATAACTTCACGTACTACTTCATTATATTATAACAAGATATTTCCGGTTAAAGCGATTTTCCATTGCATAACATTTTAATTGAATGGTTTTCGCGAATCTGCCAACTACCTGTTATAAAACAAGTAAGGCGAATAGAAATAAACGATTGATAATTAATCACCAAATGACTCAAAATATGATCATGTTCAGTGTGCACTTATTGAATCGACTAGAACGTAGTATTAACTACCAATACTGTGGTCAATACACATTAAAACCCTCGTCAAATCAATAATAATGTAATCTAAAGCGATATTCATATAGTCAGTTATGTTAACAAAAAATTTTTAGACCTGCTTTTAGTTAAGTGAAAATAAACTAGTTAAAAAGGAAGCAAAGGCAAAAAAGCATGTCTTAAACTCTAGCCTATTCAAGCAGATGCATCTACTAACCATTGCTCTGCGCCTGTCCTTAGTCGCATTTTGTTGGTACTGTCTACTTACCAGTTACAGTAACGCGTCCCGAACTAAAGTGTTACCGTATGATATTATATAGAACATGTCTATTGGTGATAGGGTGTGACACCATGAAACAGAGAAACTACAAAACATGTGGTGTATACATTTTAGATAACGTCATTGTTCGGGGAAAAGGTTGTCAAGAAAACGTATACTGAATTTTGGTAGCCCAGTCGATTGCAACTTCCGGGAATTAAGCAGAACACTTTAACCAGTGGGTGACGTTGATCACTTAATTAGGATTCACCTATTATTAAATAATGATATACTAATTATGTATCTTTATGGTACGGATCGGAAAGTCTTGGTTATGTGTGACATGTAGCATGCGGCTCGTACGAGATAAGCTAGATACGCATTGGAAAGTGATATCCTTGGAGGGTTTGGTCGTATTTCGTACAGCCTTGTTCCGGCGTCTCCATCGTTAGAACATCGAACAAAGAGTCCCTTGAAAATTCGGTCATGGTGTTAAGCAGTATGGTGTCACTCTAGGGTAGCTTTTGCTCTTTTGAAGCACAGATGGTACCTTCTTATCTTATCTTTATTATGTACGATCGGGTTTAGATTTCATTTAAGACTTTTTATTGTCTTCGTCGCAGATGCTCTGTCTCCTCCATTCTTCTAAACAAGCCTAGATGATTTCAGAGTTCTACAGGAGATAAAAAGGAAGTTTTGTTAATACGCAAACAATCCTTCTTCTACCGAGGAAGTTCGGTATGTTCGTAGAAGGAAGAAGTATCTGCATTTGTCGGCCTTGTAGATGTTTCCTTCTATGAGTTACCTGGAGAGCCACTGATGAGTTCCTATTGATCAGTTCAGCAGGTCGAACTGTGCAGTTTTAGATAATCAGATTTTATTTATATATTTCAATTATTGGTTAATTTGTATTACCGTTATATAGTCACCATTATTGCACATATAATTTCTTTAACTGACCAGACTTTAAGACTTACTTTTTTGCCTGCGTTTTCTTTTTAGTCATTAGTTTCTTTATTATCTTTATCTTTTGCTTTTAACTTAAAGCAAGTCTAAAATTTTTTCTTGGTAACAGAACTGACTATACGAATATCGCTTTAGAGTTGACGAGTGTTTTAACGTGTATTGACCACAGTATTGGTAGTTGACACTGCGGTCTAGTGCCAACTGATCATGATCATATTTTTGATCATTAAGCAACTAATTATCAATTGTTTATTCCCATTCGCCTTACTTGTTAACAGGTAATTATTAGTGATTACCTATTGTTTACGTTACTTGCTGCATAATAGGTGATTTATTTTGCGTACCACAATAATTATTTGTTATCGTTTTGATTTCAGTTAGTTAGTTACTCGTTAATTGACATAACGTATAGCAGTTACCTAAACTGACCTTTATACTTTAACTAAATAGTTAGGTTTTCTTGTAACTTTATGTTTTGATAACAAGTAAATTTGCGTTACGTAAACATAAATTCAGTCTCCCTACATTCTCATTGGAACTTGATTCTAATTTGTACGCGTAGAAGAATGCTTGTTCTGACACATACATCTTTAAATTTAACACATCTTCTATCTTGGGGCACTTTCAATTCCTCCTAATCTGAGGCGAAAGTAAATAAACAAAATTAAAATATAATAGATAGCTTGACAAATAATAAGCAATATTTTGGCGGCATACTTAGCGACATAATATGTATAACATCTTTAAGAATTGGTCAAAGTAGCCAAAGTACAATTTAAACAAATCACAAAAGTTATTTAGTTAAGTGAATCATGAATACGAACATTCAATATATCTGTCAAATCATCAATAACAAACATTTATCACTATCGCTTTACTCAAACTGGCAAGCATCCAACTTAGAACCATATGCCTATAAAATTTCTGGCATATTATTCAACTTTAAATCGAACTATATAAATTAAACTAAGCTGAACACATCAATAGTTCTCAATCAGGTTTTTAATGCTAGAACAAAAATAGTTAACGGGAGATCTCGTGACTTACGTGACGTACCTGTGGACCAAAGCCATCGCGAACTACGTCGATTCTCATGCAGTGGCTCTCGACATATCTAAAGCATTTGATATAGTCTGGTGTGACAGATTGTAAAGCAAATTGACAGCATACGGACCACTACCATCATTGCTTCTGCGGCTTTCCAATTTCTTAAGGGATCAAAGCATTCGAGTTGGTATTGATAAAATTCTCTTGGAGGAATTTAAAATCAATGCCCGAGTTCTTCAAGAGTGCATATTATCTCACACACTGTTCCTGCTCTAGATCAACGACCTCTTAGACAGGACAAGCAAATATATTTACAGCTTTGCATACGACAGCACTATTATATCCTCATTCATGTCTCATGAGTAATGACGCTGCTCGTTCACAACGCGAGGGAGAAAATCAGATTGGTGCCATCAATGAGGAAATGAACGTCATAGTGGAATGATGTGAGAAAAAACTTTGTCCAGTTTAACGCAGGAAAGACTCAAGCAGTTGCCTTCCCAAAAAAAAAAGCAAACACCGCAGGACCTGCCTTATCAATGACAAGACAAACACTGACGCTGGCCTCAACCATAAGCATAACAATATGTCTTGGAGTAATCACGTCACCAAAATTGCTAAGGCAGCAGAACACAAGCCAGGAGCACTCTATAAGGCCCAGATAAGATCATTCTTGGAATACTGTTCCTATGTGTGGAGCTCGGCACCCAAACACCTGCTCAAGATATTAGATTCCATACAGTGGAGAGCAGTGCGTCTTGTGAATAACCCAGAATTGGCTTAAGACCTTGATAGCCTTGAACATCGAAGAAAAGTGGTGAACTTCTCTCTTTGCTGTAAATACTAATACGGAAGGTATTCGAACGAGCTGGCAATACAGAGCTGTACCAAACAGAAACATACGTCAGAAGCAAGCTGCTCGTCAAACATACGATCCAGTTGCGAACACCTAGGACGTCGCTATTGCGAGACTCCTTTGTCTTAGAGAACTGCCTCGCACCGGAATAGACTTCCGAGTAACGTCTTTCCCGAAAACTACAACCTATAGCACATCAACTCCAACGTCCACCGGCACCATTTCCTCCGCACATGCACCGCTCGTTCAGTAGTATGGGGTTTTCCTTTTGTGTGTATGCCGAGCATAAGAAAAAGTTAAGAAGTTACAAAATAGTGCTCTGGGACCAAATAGTTTAAAAGATTTTAGAAGAAATATTAACTAGTAGTAATATAGATGAGTATACAAACGAATGATTAATTTGGGTTAGTTCAGGTTGCATTAGTGTTTCCTGCCCAGTTCTATTTTGTTTTGTAAAAGGAGTAGGCCTGAAATATAGAATAGTCAAAAAGATAATTATCTGAAAAAGATTCGACATATTGTTAATAATATCTAATGACTTCTAATAAAATATTAGTAGGTAAAAAAAAATTGAATAAACCTAGAACAATAATAGTAATAATTAACAAACCGATTTTCTCATAAGGGCTATGGACTTTTGTTATATGTTTTTAGCTTTGTCACATGGATTAGCATTATGTTACTTATAACGCAAAGGTATTTTTTCTTTTACCACAAACTTCAATTCTCTAATCTTATTTATCTAATTTACGTTAAAAATTACTCCTTGAAGCGATAAAACCCATATAGTGTTAAAAAACGAATTTATATGACATCAAAATTAGGTTGAAATTACGTGCACTTGTTCTTTCTATTTGTACTATTGTGTCTATATTGCTAATTCATCAACATTATCATGTCATGTTTTCATGACTTTCCAGTGCAAATATTTCAAATTCGAGTATTGGCTCAAATGCTAATCCAAACTAGATTTTTCTAATGCTATTATCAGCTCATTACTGTCATATTACATTGATAGAATATAACGATAATACGGCTTTATTAATGCAAGCTTAATCAATCCATCCTGTAAACATAATATAATTATCCGTCATAATTTAGTTGCATTGATTTAATTGTGTAGTGGGGAATGTACCGTCCGTTCAATTTATCTTCATAAGCATTTTGAACTTTTTTGTTTTTAAAGATGTCAAGGTAAACAAAAAAAAAACAAAATGTAAGGTTCGTGGCCAAGTTTTTTTCTAAGTTACATATAAAACAAAACACTGATAATTTTCTGAGCTATAAGCCTAATTTATATTTTTTTAAATGGAACAACCTAAATATTATTACATTTTTGGACTTTCTAGAGGAATCTAAACACATTTCGTGTATAATATCCTATACCTATCTTAAGCTGCTTACGAAATATTGACAGTTGAAAATGGGACATTTTAACACTTCGACAGGCTCTAAAATCTAAATCGCACGAGATAGAAAAAAAAACGGTTTGCACATTCCTATCTTGGGTTTTCATAAGCTATCGAATGTAGTAACTTTGAATTTAAGCGGAGGTTACGGTTAATTTTTTCCTCGGGTTTAGACACTGTCATTCGATAGTTTATGAAAACCTACAATAGGAATGTGCAAACCGCATTCTTTGATCTTGTGCGGTTTAGATTTTAGAGTCTGTTAAAGTGTCAAAATGCCCCACTTTCAACTGTCAATATTTGGTAAACAACTAAAGATAAGTATAGGATATTATACACAAAATGTGTTTGGATTTTTCTACAGAGTCCAAAAATGTAGTAATGTACAGGGTGTTCCATTTAAAAATATATAAAGTAGGCTTACATGTCAGAAAACAGCTAGTGTTTTGTTTTATATGTAACTTAGAAAAATACTTGGATACCAACCCTATATTTTGCTTTTTGTTTACCTTGATATCTTTAAAAACAAAAAAGTTACAGCGAATCAAAATGTTATCATGATAAATTGAACATGTACAAGTTGCAAAGCAGAATTGAACATGTTATAAATTTTATGCAAGATCTATTAGTGTTTTTGTCAAATAAAATGATAAAAAATTGAACTTGAATACTAAATAGTTACTATTGGATATAATAATAGGGCTTTATCCTCTAATAGATTTCTTTGCATTTATGGCATTTTTCCCTAACAACATAAGCCAAATCGCTGAGATAAAAAAAATCTGCTCCCTAATTCATACTGGATCCATGTAGGGCAATCTTAGTAAGTAATTTACATTGAACTTCTCACCACTTACGAGCTACTAGATGAATACGTAGGTACTCTTGATAGTATAACTTTATATAAGACCTAAGACTAATTTTCTTTACAACGATAAACATGTAAAATACTTTTGTATTTCAGGTATCGCGTCCAACTGCAACACAATCATATGTCATGCCCTTAAAATTTATTTTCGAATATGTTCATACAAATCGTATATACTCCATCATATCTATTGGGAACTTTTATTAATTCTTTCTCTTCTGACAAAAAAATTCCCCAAAAAATTAAGAGATCATACAACTAGTGATTTCTTTATTGCGCTCATTTTTGCCTTGCTGTAGCTGAGCATAGTCAGAAATATAATTTTGCAAAAAACAACTATAGATTAGAACGGTGCTCAGACTTTTAGAAATATTTTTTAAATTTAATTGGGTTCATTCAAGATCTAAAAATTCAATTGTATTAATTATAAAGCAGACTTGACAAATTGAAAATTTAATGGCGTTCTTTAACAATACATATTTAATTAAGTTTTCGCACCATAACAGAATTACGTCGAACCTGAACAGTTTTACTGGATGGTATTGAATAAACTGTGATGGTATTGAATAAAATGTGAATAAACCCAAAATAACCCAAACCAATATAGCGCAGTTTGAGATCACACTTGACAATACATTTATTTAAACCTTAGACAAGATATCCCTAGACATTAAAGTTCGCCATGCCTGTATATCCGATACATTTTTAATTGATATGTTTTCAGTCAATTGGGTTATTTTTCATTAGTTTTGCCTGTTGTTCGAGACCCGTTGCTCTTGTTACGTAACCAAACGATTTAAAGTTAAATTATCAAACAAATTTTGTTGTATATTATGTATTATAATAGTTCATTTATATTTTAGTAATAATTGTTTATATTTTGCGAGATATAATTTTGTGTATCTTTATCAATACATTTTGTGTATCTTCATTAGTAAATTTGAATTATTATACTCTATGACTTGCAGAGTGCTGAGTGCCCTTCACATAGTCGAAGAGTGGTGTAGGGAGCACTCCCTGTCTGTAGATCCCAGGAAGACGGAGATGGTGCTCATTACCAGAAAAAGGAGGACGGAGTCACTACGGCCTCCGACCCTGCTAAATACACAACTAAATTTTGCATCTGAGGTAAAATACCTTGGGGTCAGCTTCGATGCTAAATTACCCTGGAATCTTCATTTAGAACGAAGACTAAAGAAGGCATACATCTCTTGTGAACAGTGCCGCAGGACCGTGGGTAAAACCTGGGAGATGAAATCCAGGGTCGTAACGTGGATCTATACTGCCATCATAAGACCTATGATTGCCTGTGGAGCCTTAGTTTGGTGGTCCAAGAGTCAACAAATAACGGCAATGCTTAAGCGCAGTCAAGTACAGAGAACTGCCTGCTTAACTATAACGGGAGCTATGAGAACAACCCCAACCTGCCTGCCTTCCCTAGATATGTATCTAAGGGAGGTTGCTCTGACTACATTGCTAAGGTTTAAAGTCATTGGTTTGCAACCCAGCATAGAATGTAGAGATACTAGTCGCCATCTGTGGGGAAGAAGCAGTCGGAAGACTGCCACTACTGCAGGTCAGTGTACATAGCATACCTCTCAAGCTTGTCTTCGACCGAGTCTTCGACAAACTATATGGTGTGCAAATAAAATTAATTGAGCCTATAACCGAAGGGGAGGTTAATATTTTCAGGGACGGCTCAAAAACCCAGGAAGGAGCAAGCTGCGGAATTTACTCTCGAAGCTTGCTAATTGAACATAAATGGTCTATGAAGGGACACGCAAGTGTAGTTCAGTCTGAACTTACTGCAGTATACATACCCGCAAAAGAGATTGTTCTCAGAAATACTGAGGACAAGACTATTAAATTCTACATGGACAGTAGGCAAACACTACTGGCCTTGAAATGTTATAATCATACAGTCAAGTCAGTACCATAATACCATAATTTATTGGAGGATGCCGCCCACAAAAACAGAATTTATGTGTGCTATGTTAAAGGACATGCAACGTGCGAGGGTAACAACTCAGGGGATAAGTTGGCTAGAAAGGCAGCCGGTTCAAACATTAGGGGAGCAGGCCCTTGAAATCTACCTATCGCGACGACGATACATATGATAAAAAAAATGGTGTGTGCTTAATACCACACGATAGAAGTAAAAATTTCAACAAGCGAGGTCATCGTTTGTCAGAACGCTTCGTCGCAGAGATACGCGCAAAAATCTGTTTTCCCCCAAAATCCTCCCTTAAATTAGATCCCCGTATAGTCTAAGGTGGCTCCCCATGGGGCGCACCTATTATAAAAATTTCGACCCCGTGCCTCTTTCCGTTCTGCCGAAAGTAACAATTTTAAGTATTTCCTTCTCCCCCACCCCTGGCCAAACGGGGGAAGTTACGGGGTCTCGTTTGCGTCCAGGATCTTCTTTTTACCCTGGTTACTTCCCCTGAAAATTTCATCTCTCTACCTATATGGCAACATGCAGCGTCACGTTGCGTTACATTACGTTACGTTACGTCACATGACGGCGTTACGTGACGGCGTTATATAACGGCTCAGTCTCATTCAACCCCCACAAAAAGGAAGAGTACATAGCGCGCCTAAAAAAGTTTTCTTTTCAAAAATTTCACCCATGAAGACTTTAGAAAAGATCGGACGAAGCAACTAATTGTCGACTGGCCAGGGGTCTACTAAGCTACCCCCAATGAGTCTGCAGCAAAAGCATACCTGGATATGTCAAGGAAGACCCTACGACTCATGGCGGGGATTCTGACTGGACACTGCCAGCTAAGGAAACATCTCCACACAATGAGATTATGCGACACACCTCTATGCAGAGGCTGTGCACAGGAGGACGAAGGAGTAGAGCATCTGCTCTGCAATTGCGATGCTCTTTCGGAACTAAGGGAATTCATTTTGGGAGAACGATTACTGACCGTGGCTTTTCTCAGAACATTCTCCTCGGGCAACATCGTCGCCTTTTTTACAACACTAGGCTGGGCGATGGCCTAGATGGATTGGTTGACCTAGGGAAGACCCACGGGGGTCCAATGGAGCCTAAGTGCCGTGGCCTCTGAAGGCCACCCTCTCACCATATCCAGATTCCAGGTTCCAGACTTATAATAGCTATTATCTGGTGACTCCCTTAGGTATTTATACCTAAGTGTTTAATATAAGAGTCTTCATCTTGGGAGGAATTTGAAAATGATTTTCCCAATATTATAAGGACAATCATTGAGGTATACGTTACAAAAATGTTGGCGATTACAGGTTAGGACTATTTACTATTTATTTTGAGAGCCCTGGTGCAGCGCTTTTTCTTTTATTCTAATTGGCGCAAAACCTTTACCTCAGCTTAGAAGAGACCGAGAGTGAATAATATAAAACAAGAAAAAAAAATTAATATTGAAATTTAGTGAATTTACAAGTATACAAAGTGATTCACGGTCGATGGTAAGTTAGACGTTTCTGGAGAACCACTCAACGGATAACTCTGAAAATTAGGTCCTTTACATAAACGAATATGCTCTACCTTGCTAAAATAGTTTCGACAGTGCAATGTTGCCGCTCCTACTAAGAAGTAATAGCAACTGTGAAATTTTAAATGGAATACCCTATATATTATTGCATTTTTTATTTTTTTTTATGCCAGTGGCACACACACTAAAGGTAGATCCTATGGCGCTCGACGAGCGGTGTGTGTGCGAAGATGTTGATTGCCACGGTTCTTGAATATTTGTAGGTTGTAATTAGTGGGAAACAGATGTCCTGGAAGTGAGTTCCACAGTGATGCAGTGCGCCAGACAAAGGAGTTCTGGTAAAGCTATGTTCTAGGGGTTTCTAGTTGTACGATGAACTGGTGCGCTCCTGCCGTCTGTCGGGACTGTCTGACAGGAGTTGCCAGGGGCGGGATTATGCGAGCCATAATCCCTTTGTAAAACAGAGACATCTCGCACATGTCTGCGATATTCCAGACTATCCAGATTCCGGGTCAACTCCGGATCGCCGACGAGACGCACATCCCTCTTCTGAATGGAATCTAGCAGCTTTAGGGTATGCTTTGGTGCGGCACCCCAGATATGTGAGCAATATTCTAAGCACGGTCTTATTTGCGCTTTGTACAGCAAGAGCAACTGCTGCGGTGTATAGAGTTTTGTTGCGAAATAGCGCACCAAGCTTCTGGGAGGCTGATTTTGCGATGTTAGCAACATGGTCATGCCATGACATATTTGGCGGAAAATTCTAGACATATTTCATAAATAATATCCTATACCTATCTGTTACTGTTTTTGAAATATTGACGGTTGAAAATCGACTATTTACCAAGTTTGACAGCCTGTAAAATCTAACCGGCTAAAGATAGATAAGCTCTCGTTTGATACTAATTATAGATTTAATCATAGGTTAAATTTAAACGGAATATCTTAACCTCTGGTTAAATAAAAAATTAGTGTCAAACGATAGCTTATGAAAAACCAAGATAGGAAAGTGCAAAATATTTTGTTCTAGCGTTAGTCGTTTAGATTTTACATTCTGTCAAACTTGGAAAATGGTCGATTTTTAACTGTCAATATTTCAAAAACAGTAACAGATAGGTATAGGACATTATTTATGAAATATCTCTAAAATTCTCCGCAAAATCCAAAATGTAATAATATATAGGGTATTCCATTTAAAATTTGACTTAATAGGAGCGGCAACACTGCACTGTCGAAAATATGTTAGCAAAGTAGAACATATTCGTTTAAGCAAACGGCAGAATTTTCAGAATGATCCGTTGATTGGTTCTCCAGAAACGTCTAACCTACCATCGACCGTGAATCACCTTGTAGATGCGTAAGCTAGAACGAGTCGTCTTCAGAGCATACAAATAGGCCCTAGCTCTAATGCTGGAGAGTAGGGGTGGATTTTATTTATAAGGCGCCACGGGCTTGCAAGAAATACCCCAAAGCTGAATTATGGTACTCGTTTTAGCCTTCGCTTGACAACTACCAAGCGAAAATTATTTATAAAAATTAAAAATTAAGTTGATTTGAATGCCCGAATAGCAAGTACAAACAATTGAAAAACAAAATAGTCAAACAATTATTAATTTAACAATAAAAGGCAGTATTAAAAATTGAAAAGTAAGATGAGGAAAAAACTAGGTATTAATGATTAGGCCAATAATAAAATGTAGCAGTTATGGTAAGTCAATTGAGCCAAAACGTTTCAAATATAGAGGACAAATAAACTAAATCAACTGTACTTACAGTCTCCGGTTTCTTTCTCTTCCCTTCCGTAGCATAGGTAGGTAGTTAGGTAATCAAATAACTCAATAAATAAATGAAGTCAGTAAATAGAAAGTTGGTTTATTACTCAATAAATCCGGTAGAAAAAAGGAACAACAAGGTGATAATTTTTCCAGTTTAATGAAAAAGAGAATGTACTAAATTGCGTCCAGTACAACCGCTTACGCTAAACAATACGTCTAGTATTGACTATTATTCTAAAAGTCAGAAATTTTACTCATTTTCTTGATGGATAAGGAAAAAATATCATAATTTTTAATCAAATTATTTCATTCAAATAAAAGCCTAATATGATTATTTGATAAATAAGAAAAAAACTTGTAAAAATTTGTAATTAAGTTACTTTGCCCACTCAAACGTGATTACCTTATTATGGTGGCTAAACGAGGTTCAAAGAGAAATATCATGAAATATAACCACTATTTAAAAATATAAATTTACGTTGTTTCTTTTAAGGATCATTAAGTTACAGTAACATAAATAAAAGACCCTCATTCACTTGCAAGCCGCGCAAGCCATTGTTTGTTGTTACAGTGCCGCTCTACAAACTAATTATTTGTTTCTAACTAAAACTAGTTACGCCAATATTAAATGATTTCTTGGGCAGCTAATTACTTATCAAATCAGAAGAATGAGAACAGTGTTAATCAATTATTAACCAAACTCTATCTGACCATAAAGGCACTCTTCTTAGAGGTTGGAAAACTAGATCAGGAACAAGCCACATACAACGCTAAATCTACTGAACGAAAATGAGTGCGTCGTAAAATAGTATCTCGTAGCTTGCCGCGACTGTGTAGCAAATCTCATACAATTATACCCGATTTATCTTATTAAACTACGAGCCTGTCTCGGCCAGTCAAAAATGTTAAAATTATATCAGCTAACACGAATAGCAAGCTGAATCTTAGATTTTGATTTATTTGTCGAAGCAAACGAAAATGATCTTAATTTTTGAGAATAAAATAAGTTAAAATTATCTTAAATAGCAAAAAAAATGGAATAAGTTAAAGCTTAGATCTTGAGCAAAGAAAATTACAGTTTGGCCTATCTTCGTTAATGAGATAAACTATGTTAGATTCCGGGTTTATTAACCGGACGAAGAAAATTACGATTAGGCCTATGGATTTAAAGATAGAGAGAACAGGGAAAAGGTAAAAAAAATACTAATAATAAAGGTAAGGTAAGGTGGCTCATATTCAGATGGTGGCTTCTAGGAAGTTTTCCGGGAGGGAAGAAACCATGCACTTCTTCTGATGGAGAAGGACTCTAACGGTATACGGAGCAAGTCATAATCCAGTGACCAGAGGGAAAGCTTGACTAGTTACGGAGCTGAAAAGACTCGTAGATAAATCCTTGCCGGTCGAACCCCGTGTTACTATTCGACTAGATCGTTGGAACGCTCAGGTACGTACCTCGCGGATGGACGAGAAGGCTAGGATTACCCAGTTACGGAGTGAGTTTCAGGCACTAACCAACAAGTACTAAAGACAAGGCAAATAAGGCCTGAAACTCCAAGAATTGGCCGGTTGGAAAAATCCCACCAGGTAAAATTTAAAAAAAAACTCCCACCCGACCATACTGCTTCAACCGGCAGCCCGACGTAGAGTGATATCCTCGAAAATTTCGCGGATTCAGAAGAGCTTCCTCTAATATCCCCACGACCAAAAATTACGACTGACCAATAAAGGTATAGCCGCACTTCACGTGGTCTTGACCTGTAATATCCAATACTTTATCCAAACAGATTTTGAAAAGAAGAACGCAGAACTACGATGTACCAAAGTTTATCTCAATTAATTACTCGATCTAGCAAAAAAAATAACTATTCGACCCGCCGTTCATTAAAGAAACGTGCAAGAGTTTCGTGATGTGAAAAAAAATATCCCCAACCGGCAGCCCACGTTCCGGAATTGGTACGCCAGGTACGCCAAATCGCTACAGAAAACTGCTCCCAAGGTAACCAAGCCATTATCGCTTTTGAATTTCCGGGAGAGGCAATTGCAAATTAATTTCCCAATATTATCAGGACAATAATTGAAATATATGTTATAAAAATGTAGAAAATTACATCTTAGAACTATTTACTATTTAATTTGAGAGCCATGGAAATGATAATATGACGTATTCTACCATATAGAGGAATTGAACATAAATATCCAATTAATATAAGGATAAGCATTGAAATATACGTCATCCTACATTTATGATAAATAATTAGGAATTTTGTCTCTGTAATACAATTATAGACAGTTTGCTGCTAACATAATAGACTAAACAGAAATAGCATTAATATAATATATACCTCTTACCTTATACATTATTGATGATTAAATGGTAAAATATAATATACTATAATAAATACTGAAACAATGTCAATCCAAGGAGCAAATATTGGGATTGCAAGGCCTCTCCTATAACCAGATGGAGATGAATTTTATTTCGTCGCATAAAAAACATCGAAACGTGCTCATATTATTCGATGCCTTCCATGTAGCATAGCAACAATCGACAAGTAGCAATATAAATCGACATATATTTGTTTGGAAGCCGAGAAAATACAAGACTGTGGAATTTCTAAAAAGGATGTCCTATCTCAAATAAAACGGAGTCACGTCGTTAGAAAATTTAGTGTTGGCCATCAACAATCAACAAAAGTTTAGAAGATAAGGCATTCTTTGCTACATTTGCCGAAAACGTTTCTCATTTCACACGTGTTAAGCACACAAATTAAGATGTTTTTCTTGGAATACTTAGCTGTCTGGTAGAAATTCAATTAAGTAGAAATATTTTATCTTCTTGACTTGGTCTTTATAGATGTTATTACGTTTCACTTTCTTAATTAAAGTCATACACCGGCATATACCCAAACTATTTATTATTTTTAATTTTCATAATGTTATTAAGCAGCTTTATGAAAATAACTATATTATCCATATTTACCATCTCCCGATCCAACTAGGAATGATTATACCGCTTTTCGTTAACCCTTATTTATTTAGTTCTTCAAAAACTTATATTTCAATATTGTTTTTATTTTTAGTCGGGTGGAATTATGATTGAAAGTACGCTTCTTTTCATTGCGTCTTGAGACTTCATATTCTATGTATCATTCCGAAAATGTATTTGCCTTGCAATATGATCAGAAAGTCGACAGTTTCATAAATGCAATAATGTTTTGGTACAATATTTTATTTACTATAGGTTTATCTATTATGCAGCCATACTTTGGATTTTGTCATGCACGTCCCTTTTTTTCAAATACCGTTCAACTCTTTTTCTACACTAATTCATCTAAGAAATTACCGTCAAAATAAGAAACGGTTATTTGTGACTTGTGCCGCAAGTCTGCAAGGAATGTTTACACTCTGTCGGGCGATAAAATATTTGCCTTAGGCTTGAACGCTTTTTTTTCGGAAACGATGTTAGAAAGGAGGGAAGCGTGTTAAAGTATATTGCCACTTTGCGAGAAAAATAATTAGCCAGCTGGTTAAACAAACGCATCGGGTGACAGGTTACAAGAATGAACATATATGTTCCTATATATCATCAATTTGCAACAGAAAACTTCGCTAAAAGTCTATAGGGTAGATCAGACACACGAGTCGAATCGTTGGAAGCTTGACAGCGATTGGTATATGGCTTATGTTTTAGTAAATTTTTAGGGCTTGAAAAAAAGAGGCTTAATTCAACTCTGTGGTGATAATTCTAGAGCGTGACCCAAAGCTAAAGAATTTGCAATTTTTTGATGTTAGAATAGCGTTGTTCATCGACTGCGAGCTCGTGTTGTAAAAAACGAAAAGAAAAAGTAAAATTATTTTAAGCAGGCTAATATTTTCTGTGCAGTTTTTTTTACATTTCCCAAATAATATTAAGGGTTGGTAAGTCTCTATCTATAAAATGTTGAAGCCGATCACTGTATCGCTAAATTTTTTGTAAAGAGTTGTTGTCTGTTGCCGCATTAAACTTTGTTAAAAAAGGTTCAAAAAGCATTTTTAAAGTTTTATATAATCTTGATGTATGGTTTTATATATAGGCACAATTAGCTCTCCTGGGGAAGCAGACTTTACAGTCTAAAGTTTATTTAAGTATTGCACTTATTTAAGTGTTTGCTATTATTTTACTAAAAAGATAAAATATACTTTGTGTTTTAGATAAAAAATCGCACTCTTAAAAATGTCAAAAAATATTCAAGGACAAGGTGTAAAATGCAAAAAAATATGAGGAAGAAAAAAGTCTTAATTTTCTGTTTTATTTGTATTTGGTATTTATATAGGTAGATAATTCTTTATGTTAGATAATTTGCATTTGCTTTTTACGAATCATTTATATGTACCTACCTATACTTAAAGCATATCATACCGTCCAGTTTCACAATAAAAGTATGACAAGCCTAAACTTTGGTCCTTAGCCAGAAGTTTATTTGTTGAACAGATCATTTTTCAGCCGAGCCCTCAAAAACTAATAAAATAACGTAAGACTAAAGACAATTTCGTGATTTTTTGGGGTTTCAATCACTGATTTTCTTAAGCCAATGAATAACTGTGTTAACGTGCCGATAACTATTTATAGCTCTAACATCAAAATGTTGATATTTTTTTTTCAAAAATCAAATCAAAATAAATTTTCTGCTAAAAGAAGCGGGAATATGCTAATAACTACACTTAACATATTATAGAAAATCAGTTATTGGCAGTTGCCATATTAAATATTATTAAACACAGTTCAAAAATCATCTCTCGGCATTTTTAAATTGTTTTCATAAACGTTTATGATTTTAATATATAGGCACAATTAGCTCTCCTGAGAAAGCAGAGTTTACAGTCTAAGGTTACGATCGGACAAGGGGAGCGGGGAGGGGGATTAAACTCATTTAAGGTCTGCTCTTATTTAAGTGTCTACAAATATTTTACTAAAACATAAAAAATTTACTTTCTGTCAAAAATTCGAGCTCTTCAAAATGCTTGTTGTTGTAAAATAAAAATATGATGAAGAAAATAGAGACGTTTGTTAGCTGGGCAGTTTAGTTTACAGTATTTATAATACAATTTATAATTTTAATTGCATCTTTGGTATTTTTTTTTTAATAAAGTTTCATAGTAAAATAAAAGAAATTATTAATACTTATTTATTTGTTTAATTTTGTATTGGAGTATACTGAAATTATAAACAACTAATATTCTTTGCCAATTATTTATTTATTTATTATTTATTAAAGACTGAAACAAACGTAAACTTGTTTTTTTTTTAAATATACAAATTATTGTAACTTTAAACGCACAAATATAAAGTTAAATAGAAAAACATTATAGATTCTCATAAAAACCTTAGTAATAAAGGCTAACTGGCACTCCTTTTTTAACTGATGTGCCAATTTCCTTTTGAGCCTGACGCGTGAGTGGTGACAAATTATTAAAAGTTAAATGTAGTGGGATGAAAATCGTCCATTACCTAAAATATCGTATTCCAGTTTTTTTAGAATAAAATAAAAATAAGATTTGCAGTAAAATCGACAACGGGTTAAAATAAAAAAAACACACTAGTGAGATATATCAGGTATATCATATTAAATCCACTAATCAAAATATCAATACGCCATTGATTTCAATAAATTTCATTTATCAAACATAAAAGAAACAAGTAACATTGTATTTCGAGGTCATGTTCCGAATTTGAATTATGAGGACTTACTGCAACTTATCTTTTCAATTCGAAATCTCTCAGTACTTTCCTCCAGGCAGGAATATCACTCCATAGGGAAAGTATTTTCTTTTGCTCTTATGCATACATAACTGAGAACGAAAATCATGGGCAAAAAGCAAAAAAGACAAACAAAACTAACCTAAGGCATGCCCAAAATAAAGAGAAACTTTTTACAAAGATGACTTTAAAGAAAGTAAAAAAAAAACACCGACGGGAATCGAACCCAGGCCGTCGATCACTGGCATATCATCTAACCACTGCGCCACCAGAGCACTTGAAAGCAATTCATTACACCACAAAGCCATTAGTAAACTGACGGTTGAATCCTTGCTCTACTGTGATTAGCCGCAAATCTAAGAGAACGTAGTGTACTACAACTACTGAGAAGCGGGGCAGTATCAGTAACGTTCGCTTTTAGTTGCCTGGAATTAAAATTGGTATTTTTACCTCACCATACGCACGCCAGAAACGTTTGCTTCTGTATTTTTTAAAAATGCTAACAACAATAATGATGCGGCTTGCATAATGTTCATGACCATAAAAACCAATAAGGGTCACACGTCTTTAATTCATAGATCGTTAAATGGCAGACATTTAACTTTGACACATAGTAAAATGAAGAAGATTCATGACGTTGGCAAGAAACATGTGTGTAGAGGCTCGTACAAACCTGGTTCATGCGTCACTATCAACGAAAACCAAACTATGGTGGGATTTCGTGGTGATTATGCATTTCGAATGTGCATACGAAATAAGCTGGAAAAATATAGCCTCAAGCTTGCTTTATGATATTTCTATAAAATATTAATAGACGTATCTCCTGATATCGGAAAGTCGCCTATAAGATTGGACTCACAATAGCCAATTATTTTCTTGAAACATTGGCAAAATCAATTCACGGCTCAAAACCGAAACATAAGTATAGATATGATTTAGCAGTATTCTCTTGGCTGAAAAATTATTGCTTCCATTTACAAACTAACTGTTGTTAGAACTTTGATAAATAATAAAAAAGTAATAAAAATGTTTGCGTACAATGAAAAGACTAAGATGGCCTTCATCATACAAGCCTAAAAGCAATAAACATTCTGTTCTGCTATCAATAAAATTGAAACCATAAATGAAATATCTTACGAACTAGAGATAATCAATATGTACAATGCCACGATGGACGCCGTGGACCAATAACACCTCTACAAAAAGACCAAGTGCTTAAAAAATTTCAGCTCGTGACGTCTTGCATTTGGGTCATTGCTATTTGGAGCGAAGATATAGACGGGGCGCCTCCGGGAGGAAGGGTAATCGCAATCTAGGCACAAGTGTGTGAAACGTTGCCGGACTCCTATAATAGCTATAGTAGCGAATATTAGGATACCCGTATATAAAGAATGTATCTCTTAAATTACAATTTCCGTAAGGTGTCCTTTCCTCTTTTTATAATGTGGCATTCCGTAATTTATTTAATTAATTACCTGATACTACTATACCCTGGTATCAAGTAAATAAGTACCTACATTTTAAATTTCGTGCATTATTACTAACCATTATCTCTAGATATATACATACGTACATATGCATTAGATATATTATTCGTATTATGTATCTTTATCTATAAAATATACACAAACACCTTGCTTTTACATAGCTACATATTTAAAATCAAGCGCGTCCATTATTAGCGAAACTCTACTGTATATTCCTTATACATCCGATAACAGCGCAGAAAACAAACGAGATCAGTTTGTGATACTGCCGGTTGCAAATGACTTCTTAAATCGTTATTTAGTATTATCTTTTTGCTTTTTTTGTAAATTCGGAAGTATTTTTGTGCTTTTGAGTGTGTGAAAGTTTACCTAATATTTCGTTGTATATTTGGCTATACAATTTATATTGTTAGGCATATTTTTAAATACGTAAAACCATATATTTTGCTTGGCTGCATCTTGATTTGTGTTCTATTTTACTTTGTAGTACGTCATATTTATAGTTTTTGTCGTGTTTAATTGTATATTTTTTTTGGTACTTTTGTGGTAACTTAGTGTAAGTAATTATGCCTCAGAAATGTTATATATACTTTTATACCAAAACACTCACATAAACACTATGTTAAGTTCCACGTTAGGTACATAAAATTTGAAGCTGTATCACATCAAAGACAATCATACTACGAATTGTCTTTGATAACATGCATAGCTACATTATACCTACTATAGTATATTTTAATCGATTTTTTTATTATTTTAAGAAATAATAATTAGTTCAGTATATGTATTTATGTGAAATAACATTTTTTTTTCAGTAGTGTAAACATTTTATTATACATAAATACATACCCTGAATTTTGACGCAGGTGTGGGGGATTTGAGAGCCTGCATTTAATACACCTAATATTAAACCAGAACTCAAACAAAACTTTTGGGATTTGTCAAGACGTCTGTCATATTCATTAAAATAAGTTAATTATTGATAGTTTTCATAAATAATATTCATGTATGTATCCTCTTATATGATTAAAATTGCACGGGCTACATCGATGACGTCACACGACAAGCCCTATGGCCTTGTTATTGAGTCGGTTTTGCGTTTAAACAAGAAAAAATGGCCAGTGCGTATTTCTTTTTAATTTATTAAATATGGCCATTTAATTTATAATATAGAAGCATAATGATATTGCACTGTATCAAGAAATATATGTCGGATCTGCAGATTAGGTTAACTTAGCCTCGGCAATCTTCACGTTCGAATTGAAATTCTTAGATTCAGTATTCATTTGCGCAAGATGATGGAAGAAGCGTTGGAGAGCAGGAGCAAACTGAGTTACAGGAATGACTGTGCATTCAAATTCAAATTCAAACTTCGAAAATTTACTAATATTTGGAGTTGATACAGCAAAAAATCGTAAAAAATTTAAATTTTGAATTATTGCTATGCATTTAATATGTATATTCTACAAGAATCGCGCAAACCAGAAGAACATTGTTATTCAAGATGGTGTTGAAAGGTCTCTAATTTTAAAAGTCGTTAGGCTCCTTGCCCTTTCTATCGACTAAATAAAGTCAAAAGAAAAGTTTTATTGAAGTGGAAGGCAATTTGTTCATTCGGCGCATTAAACTTGGGATAGCTGGTCGATAGACCGCTTATATTATTACATTCCAACAATATAATGTGACAACCGTGAACGAGCGGCAATACAAATAGACGTCTATTTGGTTAGCAGTTGAGAAAATAAAAGAATGTGTATTATCAATATAGGTTGTCCAGTTTCGAGCGAAACCAAGTCACGTCGGTGACAAATGTACTGCTCTGCTCCCATCAACTAATAACAATATGTCGGAAGGTACAAAATTCCTTTCGACTGAAGAATGTTTCGCATTGCATACGTATTAAGAACACAGATTAAAATATGTTTATCGATTTGACAATAATTACCTGGTTTAAAAAGAATATCCTTAATTCTGGATTATATCTCAATCCAAAAATGAAGCTACAAAAGTGCTGCAAGTTGAATTATCGATAATGTCTAGAGCGATTCTTATAACTTTCGGCAAATTAATCAAATTTCCATGTTTTACTCAAGAGTTAAAAAATATATATTTAATTTTTCGATGATTTATATAAAAATTAGTTTAAACCAGAGTCTGCGTGTAACCACCAATAAACCCTAGTATATGGATTTTATATGTTTTCAATTTAATCGTAAGAAAATGTAACTCATGATCCAGGAAAAAATACCAGTTATTAAGTACTTGCTGCTAATAAATATTTATGCTGAAGATGTAAAATTATTCTAGATTTTTTTGAAAATTCATATATTCTTTATTAGAAGATATATAGAAAAAAGAGTATAAGAGAAAAATATTAAGCAAAGTCATGAAGTATAATAATAAAAGAACATGGCCATACTGTCTTACTTCTTGATGTGGTATCTACCAATTTGCTACTCAGGGTACATAGGATATGCTTTTTTTCTATTTCGATATTTTAGCGAACATTTCTTTTAAAGTATGTCATGTTAACCTAAGCTGTTATATTAGGTCCTGCTCGAACTCTGCATGACGAAAAATTGTTACTCTTAATCTCTTAATATACAAATGTTCATAGAACTCCAAATCTTGCTAATTTCTCTCAAATATCCAACTATATTTTATCTAGCTAAGCACACATTAGATGTGACTTACATTGTGCCTCCATACAACTTTATAAGCCATCGGATTTGCGTTGACTTTGCATTCAAAATAGACGTCATCACCCTCCTCGATGTC
>MU181914.1:703389-753324 GCA_016904865.1 Pissodes strobi
ATGAAATAAAGTTATTGCTTTAGCTGACGATTTCGATGCACATGTTTATTTTTATAATTATTTGGCAAACCTACATTTTTATAAGTATAATTAAGTTTTTAAAACATTAACAAATCCGCAGTCAAATGTCATTATCATATAAATTTACAAGATTTCTATGTATCAATGTAAAAAAATAATAAAATATGAAATGCGCATATCATAATAATATAAGAGGATGTACAAACTAACAGATTAAATTTACACTTATTTGGCTTTTTTACTGCTTAATTGATATGCAAATATTTCTAATAGGAATTCATTTTAATTGCGTATGTAAATCTACTTAATCAGCAAAACTGCAATTTATTAATAATGAAAATATCCAAAGTCCTATATAATATTTGCATTTGATGATTGTTAGCGAACATATATAATTATGGCAAACATATTATGAACAATGCCATTCATCATAAAGTAAAGAATAATACTGATATTTGCTTCATAGAGTAGAGTGTGGGTAATATTTGTTGTATAAAACGAAATGTTAATTTGAGTAGCTAATAAGTTGATATAGTAATTAATTCTAATTAAGAGAGAAACTGAAAAACTTCTTATTAAGATTGAGGTAATAGTTTTATTAATTTATAATCAGGTATCGGCAAGTTAAATGAATGTTTATGTTTCGAAGACTTCAAATGTCCCATGTATAACTACTTAATCGTAGAACGCAAAAACTCGCTACTAAAAGCGGTTAGTTGTGATGGTCTGCTAGTTCAATTCAAATAACACCTTTTTGCAGCTTATAGTGAATACTTAACTGTTGAACATAAATAATGCATCAAGGAAGTTTTTAATCAAAATTTAAAGATCGATATTTTAATAAAGACACTAGATATCAAGATTCTGTATCTATTTGCGTGGTCCGTAGGGTATGTGGTATTACTTGCGCGTAAATGCATAATATGCAATTGGGAAGTAATATATACAACATGCAAAAATTTGTTAATTCCGAGTATTTGCACTAAAAAAATATTTCCGTATTTCCTCAAGAGGATATTTGACGTAATGCGGAAAAAGAATATCAATAGATTTTTGAGATTATTAATTGTTTTCCTAACTGGGCTTTTTTAAAAATTTCGGCATTTTTATATATGAAGTCGTAACGTACCTGAAACGGAAGATAGAAATTAGGAAATTTTAAATTGGTTTTTTCCATATATTTTCATAAAATTCGCTTTGGAATAATGCCAGGTCTAAGAGAAAAAAACGTACCATTTAGAGAACACCCACTCTTTTTGCCCAAACGGCTTTTTAATTTTGACTCTAGTTATTATATTAGTCTACATTTAGGATGTATGATTTCAACTCTGAACGGTATGGGGGGAAACCATAATATATAAAAACTTTTTTTTTTGATTTGTCATACTAGAGGCTAAAATTAAAATTATATATGCATATGAAGGGGGCTTGCATTAATAGGATGGAGAGTGGCAAGGGAAAAAATGAAGAAAAGTGCAATCTGCTTACTTCTATTATATTAATGTTAAGAGCACAATTAGTTTTCCAGCAACTAGGAACGATACAATTTACTTATAGCTATTAAATTTAGCAATGTCGCATGAGAAATGTAGCATGATGTTAATATTGCGAAACAAGATTTAGGATCACACATAGGTAATATTCGAAATATTGGACAAAATTGATAATCTGTCTTCCCTTATAAACCATTTTAATATATTCTTATAATAAAATATACTTATGTAGATACCTCAGGATAAATCTGAAATGAAATAATTTCTTAGACTTCGAGTATAGGGTCCATAAAAGTTTTCAGGAAAGATTCCCATACACAAAACTTAACTTACCTTCAAGCAGTTCTAGTTTGAAAATAGATAATATCCGTTAAATTACATCGAGTTGAGAAGAAACTAAATAAAAACTTACAGTAGACATTAAGCTGTAAGTTTGCTTCTTCTATTCCTTTTTTGACTTTAGGATTTATGGCTCGGCATGTTAGAGTTCTACCGTTGTCTTGTCGAGTCGGAATAAAGGTCAGAGTTGAGGTAGTGGAGTTACCATCGTCAGCATTCTGAAACAAAGTTATTTTAGTTTAGTGTAATAATTTCTAAACTGTCCGAAAGACATGCTTTATTGAATGACCGGACACTTGCCGAGTGTAATTCGTTAGCTTTATATTGCTTCTGATTAATGGCCACTTGAATAAGATCGAACAAAGCGTAATAATACAAATTTTATTATATTTTTTTGATTGTATGTCGATTTCTCTATTAAGATATTAAATTCAAATTATCGAAATCAATGGAAGTAACACAGGATTTATATGCGTATTCAAGTTATTTTCAGTAAGATCTAAAGGGGTATATTTCACATTTATAGTTGCCATTATCGAAAAAAGCAAAATTTTAGACCCTTGTAACCTGGTTTTATGTTATCCCAAACAGATCTGGAGTTAAAAAAATTAACATTTTTGTAAGGTAATCGTCATTTCGGTAACACAGAAGTAGATATCAATTTTGACAAAAATATTGAACTCATATATTTTAAAAACAACAAAATAATGTCAATATTAATCAAATATTGATTTCCTCTATAACTGTACCCTTGTTCACTTTGAAAAATTATTTTTTGGAAAAAAAATAAAATTACGTTAACCATTTATTTAGCTGGTTTTTTCCGTGTTCTCAATTTTTGATCATTATTGACAGATATTTTAATAAAAGCTGTGTAAGAAACATTTTCATTACATTTTAAAACATAAAGTAGAACAAATTGATAAAAACCGCAGATTTTGAATTTAGTCAAATGGTCCTTAAAAAGGGCAAATAGGAAAAGTTTTGGTGGAGTGGAGATATTCTGTTCTTATATGAGCTTTAGTTTGGCCAATACTAATTTTCATATATAATATCACAAGAGAAAAAATTTTGTCGTGTGAAAAGCTTGTTGCTTGGCAATTTCGCGAATGATACTTTTGGTAACAAAATCACGAGCCGTCAGGTGAGTGATTTTGTCAAAAATGTCATGAGCGAAATTGCCGAAAAGCAACAAACTTGTGTAAATCCTTGAGAATAATTTTTTCTACACAATTTTTTTTCGAGTGGCATTCGTCATGACTATTTCACGAGAAAAACTTGACAATGCATCGTATTAACAAACAAAAGCTTTATTTATTTGTTAACAAAAATAATTGTACAATTATTATTTAATGACGTTTGTCAAACTCATAATAATAGTTATACCAGACATCTTTCTGACGGACCCGTCATAGTTTTGTCGCTAAAAAAACCACTCAACTAACGCGCAGGTAGTAGTTTGTCAGTAGGAAACGAGCAGTTGCTATAACGTTTTACCAGTAAAAACACTCTAGTGATATAGTCACCTGAAACTTTTTTCTTAAATGAAAAAAAAAAGAAAAAGGCTATTTATGACATAAGTGCTAAAAGTGACATTTTATTTTGTGAGCAGGGAAGTTTGGGACACGACGCCGAAGACGTTAGAGGTTCGCGAGACTATGGTCTCGGGCTCGGTCTTGTCTCGGCCTCGGTCTCGAAAAATATTTTTATTTGTTGAATTTTCAAAACTTATGTTTCTGAAAAAATCAAATTTTTATATATTATTATGCTATTGGCAATTTATGACAACGGGTCCAATCAACCAAAAAATTGAAAAATCGTGCAAATCCGGGTATAACGCTTGTTTATTTTAAATTCGGCTATTTCTTTTTAAGATTCTAGAAGAAATATTTTACTGTAGTATATAACTTATTTTGAGCCATTTTCAAGCAATCAAGCAAGCAAGCAACAACATTTATTAACGGTAGTTACAATTGTATAAATACACCTAGTTTACAATACACAGCTTAAATTTAATTATTAAATGTAATGAACACGCGCCAGTAGGCAGCGGTCGCCCTAAAGGCGTCTCAGCATCCCTCCGGCATGCTCACTCAATGCAAAAGGACCGATGGTATGTCCAAGCTGTGTTCCAGCTTGTAATTAGGCACTCTTTCCAGTAACGCAACTGATCTACTTAGGTGCAACCTTTCAGATATTTTACAGTTAGACATTACAACACGACTGACAATAGAACTGATGACTTGTTTTCCAGGGGGTGGGATAGTGAGGGGTGGTTACATGGGGAAAACAATAGGAAAAACCCCATTACACGATTCTTTGGTCACGCAACAACACAGGACATACACAACATTCATACACAGATGTAAAAGATAGGAGGCTAGTAGCAAGCTACTAGCTTCGGTGAGGTGAGAAATTGTAACAAGGTATTAGGCATAGTCCCGGCTCGTCATGCCATACTTCGCCTGCCGGAACAGGGGAGCATGGAGGCGACTTGGAAGCAGCGTTTAGACTGATTTGATTCAGTCGAGAAAGTTAGCTTTTATAGCTCGGCCAGGTCCCTTAACAAGCCCCGCCCACCACACTTTTCGGTGTAGTGGAGGGGAGCTTGCCTTGGGCTGCCGTGTCGGAGCTGAAATCTGTAACTTCTGCGCTCCTGATATTTGTCGTTTTATCGACAACACCGGGGGGCGCAAAAGGGGTGGATGGGGGTGGTTTTAGGGAGATGTGGGAAGACAGGAAAGTCTATTATTCCGGTGGCCGCGGTTCCGTGAAGTATATGGTGGTTCTGCGGTGTATGGGGCCATGCTTAGGCCTAATGGCCGCATCGCATCTTAAATCTGCAATATGGGCAGTTCTCGGCGAGCCCCGTATTCCAGTAGTATAGAACTTACACGCCATTTTATCGATATATTCGTCGATATAGTCGATCCCTGCCCAGGCGTGCAAGTCCCGGATCCTGGTATACCGGTCTGCCGAGAATACTGCCCTGAGATGTTTATTTTGCAGGATTTGCAATTTTTTAAGATGCGAGTCGGCCACAGAGCACCAAACAGGTGCCCCATACGTCAGATACGGCCGGATAATTGACTTGTAGATGATGAGTTTATTTTGAGGGCTAAGACAGGAACCATTTCTGATAAGAGGCTTCAACTTGTGGAATACTTCCCTGTTTTTGAGTTGCACATGAGAGATGTGCTTTCCAAAGTTGAGCCTCATATCAAAAATGATTCCTAGATATTTTACGGATGTTTTGGGAGGGATGGGGGTATTGTTGATTAGGATAGGGGCTGATTCGATGTTAGTGAATTTCCTGTAGAAAATGGCCAGCTCTGTTTTACCAGCATTGAGCCGGATTTTCCAATTTTGATAAAATTGAGCTACTCGCTCCATATGAGCGCTAAGGTTATTTGTCGCCTCCTGTGCGGATACGGAGTGGGAGTAGAGGGCCGTGTCGTCCGCGTAAAACGCTAAGGACGTTTCAGGGTGGGATGGAAGATCTGCTATGTAATAATTGAATAGCTGTGGGGATAGTACCGTTCCCTGAGGTACCCCTGCATTGATCATTCTCCGGGATGAGAATGACTCATTTATACACACTGAGAAGGTGCGCCCGACCAGGTATGACGCCACTAATGCTGCGATATGTAGTGGAAAACTGTATGTGATGAAAAGCTTATACAACAGTCCATCGTGCCATACCCGGTCAAATGCTCTCTCTATGTCCAGGAGTAATAGGGACGTGCAATGCCCTATGTTGAATCCGTCGTATATATCCTGCACGATCTTCGCAGCGAGCATATTAGTACTCTGCCCGCTGCGAAAACCGAACTGCTCCTGAGGGAGTACACGACGGTTCAGGGCTATCCTGTTCATCCTGGGCAATAAGAGCTTCTCAGTGAGCTTGCTCAGTGTGTTTAAAAGCGATATGGGTCTATATGAGCTAGTTTCTCTAGGGTCTTTCCCGGGCTTAGAGAACAGTACTACGTGCGCGATCATCCAGGAATTAGGGAAATGTTGCAGACGAATTATGGCATTTACTATATGCATTAATTGTATAAGGGTTTTGGTAGGGATATTTTTAAGGAGTAGGTTAGGGATCGTATCAGGTCCCGGAGCCTTATTCTTTGGCATTTCCAAGCAATAAACAGCCATGAGTTTTCACATTTTTCGTAACATCTACAATGTAATTAAACATCCCATAGCCATTAAAACAACTGGACATCTACTTCTGGTACATCCGTGTCAGATTAGTATATTACAAGATGAATGGTCACCTTTGACCATATCCACTTATACAGTATACACCATATACCTATACAGAGTGTCCCAAAATTAGTGGACGAAGCGTTAGCCCTGTAGTTATTGGTCAAAAATACCTTAAATATTTTCTATAAACATATATCGGGAAACGTCCCCTACAGGAGCTAGGACCTCTTGACGGTGGGCCCCTAAAGAAGTTTTTTTTCTAATTATTTCCAAAATTGTGTAAAATATAATTTTAACGTTTTGGAATTTCCCTAAGTTAACTAAATTTAATATTTGGAATAAGAAATAGAAAATTTTAGTCAGGTCAGGTGCTTTTTTGGAGTGAATCTAAAAAATTAACATCAACATTTTTGTGGTCTTGTTATTTTCTTGTCAAATTTTGAAAATTTTATTTCGTATCATTAGGACACAGGGTTTTAAGAAAAACGGATTATAAATGTATTCCGACTGAAAAAACGGGTGTAAACTGAATGCTATAGTTTATCAAATTTTGAAAATCTCTCATAACTCTTTCTGGAACAAGTGTTTTCACTATTTTATGATAATATGAAGTTTCGTAACGTCAAAAGGACTTTTTGGGGATATCAAAAATTATAACCTTCATTTTACACCCGGTTTTGGCAATCAATATACTTTAAAATCCGTTTTTCTCAAAAACTCTGCGTCCTAGCGAAACAAACTAAGAGGCAATTTTGAAAAAAAAAACAAATTTTAAAAATTTGAAGATAAAATATATAAAAAGTTAGCCCAAAAAAATGTTAATTTTTAGATTCACCCCCTAAAATGTTCGCACCTGACTATAATTTTTTATTTTTAGTTCCATTTTTAAATTCAGAATATTAAAGTTAGTAGAATCCCAAAATTTTTAAACTCTATTTTATACCGTTTCGGAAATAACTAAAGAAAACCATATTCAGGGGCTTATTTTTAAGAGACTCTAGCTCCCTTCCCGATATATATTTACAAGAAAAATTTTAGTTATTTTTGACCGATAAATACATGGTTGATGTTTCGATCACTAATTTCGGGACGCCCTGTATACCGTTAAATTTTAAGAGTTTTCAAAATAAATTTTTCCATATAATACAGAATGTTTGAAAATTACATCATTTTGTATGGCTACGCTACAACTGATAAGAAATGTAAAAAATAAGAAGAAAAAGCGTTGACAATGCCTGTCGATTGTTTCGTGAATAGTTTTTGTTATAATCGCATTAACAACTTTTATTTACAAAGTCACAGGAGAGTTTTTATTGATTTTACTTGCAAATCTGAGAAAATATGTCAAATAAGGCCATGGCATACCAAAAAAGTTTCGCTTGTTTTTTCCCAAATCTGCCAAAATATATCAAAGAAGGTTGGCACCTCATCACCCGATAAAAATATCTATTTAGGCCACTGTTGTGTAATAAAACTCTGTTAATGGTGAAAAAAATGCAATTCAGAATTTCGGGACCGAGACCGAGATCGAGACCAAGGTTGTTTTTTCGAGACCGAGACCAACCTAGTCTCGGTCTCGGTCTCGCGAACCTCTAGAAGACGTAGTGTTTTTAGCCTTCAAACTAAAAAAAATCACTTTTAGCATGTATGTCATACACATTTTGTTTTCCCAACACTATTAAAAGTCCAAATAAACGCATTTTTACGTTAATAAATTGATAAAATATCCTCGATATTTTATCAACTTTAGACACTGACAGCATGCGTAAAAAAGGTCACCTTTAATGACGTTTGTAAAGAAATAGTTAATTATTTCATACTGTACTTTAATGTGCCATTTGTGTCATTGTGTAATGATACATTACATCACTAGGCCGGTAAAGTAACTTTACCGGACTGGTATATTTTGAGTGTGATACAACATCGGCATTTTTGCAAACTGAAGAGCTATATTATTTCCTACTGATGCTGTAAGTGAAACAATAATCGCTAATAATATTCTATTTTTATATGCAAAGGTGGTGGTGGTTGTGATACAGCATCGGTATTGTACAATCAAGGGAAATTGAAGTACTTTCATAACCTGAGAAAAACCCTTATCTTGCAGACAGTATCAAAGTATCCCGAGACTTCAATGCTATTCAGAATATGGTTGCTGATGCTGGTGAACGCTTTTGGTTTTACTATCACTGTAAAAAGTAAATGTAAGTTTTAGTAATATTACCAATATAGCTATGCAATATTTACTTTTTTTGGTGTAAAATATGAAATAACTTGTGTTTTCAAGTAAATATACATTTACAGCTGATGTGTAATATGTTTTTACAATACATCATTTTACGTTTAATTACACAACTTTGTGTAATTGAATGTAATATTATTTAAAATCATGTAAAGTTATGTAAACGAATGTCAAGTTATGGCTGTAAAATCTATTATTTTTACATGACACGTCATAACAAAATAGGAAAAAGGATGGTAGTACAGTATTATTCATATATTTTTTACAGAGTGTCTAATGCAATGCGCCTCCGCTCAATCACCTGAGATATGTTATCTACATTAAATCTGCTTTCAAGCACAAGGCAAACATGGCATTACCATCACCCTCTGCAGCTGCAGCGCGACAATATTCACAGAGTATCTACTATCAGATCCAGCAACGGTTGAGTGTCGAAAGAAGCCCAGAAGAGTGGGGTGGAAGATATTTAAAGCTGGTCTTGCACCTGTGACAAGCTTGTTACCACCTGTCCCAGGCGATTTGTTGAAGCTTGTCTCGTGCATGTGCACTACAAATACTCAAATAAGTTGTGGCTATAAGAAAGCAGGGCTTAACTATAGTACGTTGTGCTTGAACTTCAAAAAAATAGTTGCGACAATAAGGCAGTCATCTTTGAAGACCCGGAAGAAGAGGTGGAAATGAGGAACGAATTGGAGTTAAACTTCTTAGACACTGAGTCTACCAAGCCAATGAACGAAGACGAGGAAATTATACAAGATATCAGTTTAAACTAATAACTAACAAATAACAAAATTCTAATTCTATTTTTGTCCCTTTTTTATTGGAGATGAAGATGAAAGGCCGGCGCCCTCAATGATAAATTCATTAGAGTTGGATTTCTCAGTTACTGAACCTACCAAACCAATGAAAGAAGACGAGGGACTGATACAAGGTGTCGGTTTAAACTAAACATAAACAAAAGAAAATACATTTGTTTCCTTTTATATTGTAAAAGTTCATGAAAAGCCAGGGCATTCAAGAAAAAGGATGCGTCGCTGAAGATACACCTAATTTTGTGGCCTCCTCGCAACGGAACCTAGAAAAAAGTAAAAGGAAATAAATGTAGGACATTTTATACTGTCATTTTATATATAATTAATATTATTATAATTAATATTTACCAAACATGGATAGGTTTGTAGTTATTTAATAAAAACTTAACAAAGGTGCTTTTTTATGGGGTTTTCCTTATAAACAGACCAGTCTGAGTTGAGTTTATTGTATTAGTTAAGACACAAGCTAAAATACTAGCATGTTTTATTTGAAACCTAAGAAGCAAAAAAAGCTTCCGACCTTACGAAAACAATATAACTGAACTTTGACAGGCACGCGGGGCACACCGAATTATTTAACGGGTTCTCGTTTACTTTTTGTTTTATGGTACACGAATGGGAAACTCTTCAGAAATGCTGAAGTTCGCCAAATATTGTAAGGACAGGTAAAGTAAAATACATGTTTGAGAAAATCGTTTCCATAATAGGGCAAAATTGATATATGATATATAACAAGAATACGCTTTGGTAAAGGTCGGGGTCCATCTTTTTTAACAGTTAATCGTAACTGCATGTGTATTTCAGGGCGTATATTGAACTGCTTGTTGACACGACCAATTTGGTGTTTGGTTTAAGGCAAAATGATAAGGCTGCAAATATATTCATTACTTAGGTTTGTTTAATTAAGCTTTTTTAAAAGTTGGAAGCCATAATTATTTAAGAATTAACATTGCGGTGCTCTAAAATATATAGCACGTTCTTTAAACTACTGGTATGAAGCCACAGTTTCGACTGGTTCGAAGTAAAATGGTGACGCTGCAATAATATTGAATGTTTTAACAAGGTTCATTATAAATATTTTCTATCCCCATGAACCTTGCAAGCTTGAACTCGAAATTGAGAATACGGTTGTGAGAACCTTTGGTTTGGATAATGGCACTGCAATAGGCAAGCGAATGATTTAGTTAGGCTCTGCAAATATGTTTTAAACACAGTTTTAATTAAAAATTGATATTGCAGCGTTCTGAAATTAATAAAAAGTGATAAACTGCTTGTAAACATATCTTCTTTGAACTGATTTGTTGATGAATGAAAATGCTATTGAATGATTTTGTTTTTGAAACAAACCCTACAAACCTCAGAAACTTTAAATAAATATACGAATTTCGACTCTAGAAAACTACCAGGCAATCTTAATTTACATATAGACACCCTCCGGTTAGACTATTTTAAGACAAAACCTGTAATATACTAAAGAATGATCTCGTAAAGTATATTAAAATATTTAAATGCGCATAAACCTTGCAGTTTTAGATAAATATGTACTTCCCGCCACTTCAAAATTAACTAATAACATATGAGTACCAACCACAAACTGCAATGGAAAGTACGCTAACATTAAGGGACACGAAATTTTATGTTTAGTTCTGTATACGACCTACGCGAGTGAAAATTCTTAAAACTTAAGTGCGGATTAGTCAGATGTGAATAAATAAGATGCGGTATAAGAAAAGTGGGAAATGCCACTTTTATCATGAAGCATTCCCCCCGGACTAAATTATTTACATATATGAAAAGAAAATACGATTAAGAAATAAATATTATAGAATTCAAATTTAGTGCAACATTATTCAAAACAATGGATCCAAATAATAATAGCGGGAATACCAACCTAGACCTTGGCAGCAATTTGCATGGTAATTTGATGCTGGAAAATATTTGTGGGATTATATGGAGACAAGTACATAAGCTAGAATGCGACGCTGAATATAGCGATATAACAAAACTGTTTGAACTAAAATATAACTTTAATTCAATTCGTAACCTTCGCAACTAGTAACTCAATTAAATATAAAATTGGCTGAGATATTGATTATATCCTTAAACTTTCCAGCAGACAATTCAATTACTTTTAAGAGCCACTCTCACGTAGAATTGAAGCGATAGATAGGTACCACGTTATTTATTGATACGAAATGTTTTTATAAGAAACTATTTTTTCTTATAATCTTGAGCTAGTATTGTTGCGACGGTTTCATCGTTTGGAGTCAGTATTTGCCTTTTTGGCTTCTGAGCGTAATATATGTTTTATTTGCTGCTATTTTAAATTTTAATTTAAATTTTTGTAAACTGAGTTTAATTTACTTGTGAGGTAAAATGTTTCATGTTGCCACTCTCTTTGCTTTCTAATTTTATTAAATTTTTTACACATCAGATTAGAACAAACTGGGCGTAAATATTGTTAGAAGAAAAGTACGACTTAAAGCCTTATTAAAATAGATAATTACTTATAATAAAAGGACGTTAAACTTGCTTTAAGTTATTAAACGAAAGTAATCGGGTTTTAATGTATTAGTGAAAGAAGAGCAGAGCAAAGAATTGGTCTGAACATCTGGCCTATTCAGAGAAATTTTGTTTGCAGAAGAAAGGAAAAAGAAGGTTAATGGTTCAAAGGCTGACTAGCATAATATAAATTAGCCAGTAATAAAATTTATATATGTGTACATAATAAAACTAGACCTCTAACGGTGTGATCCGTTAATCTCATCAAAATAACTCGTAGGCGGTAAGGCGGTTTTCTATGCACCAACGGACACAAAGCACCCTGCACAAGGAACACAACGAACTTCTTCACTCGAAGGAGTAATTTTCACATAATGAAGAACGGCTCTTCGCGAATAGAAAACATTTCCCTACGGAAAAGCTATCTTCACGCTATCAAGAAACATCAACATACTTAATGCTTTGCCAGTCTTCTTCAAAAATTAAAACCTACTTCCAAGCCTCATGTCATACAAATGCATTGTTCCGCGCAACTCGTGGTAGCTTGTCCTACGAGCAGTGGCGCCAAACGAGATCTCAAACCACTCATGGTATATGAATTGCAGTTTCTTTCTATTCCACCACATGATACCGAAATATAAGTAGGTATACTTGTGATATCCGATATCACACAACATGAGATCTTAGAAAAAAATGATTATTAATAAATCCCAGTTGGTCAGCATCGTAGTTGAGACGCGTCTCGGAGCTGGTTAAGTCAATAGTATTTCCAAAATATGCTTTACACAACACAAGACAAAACATTATATCAAGATATGCTAATTGATGCGATGCGAAAATGTCAAAACCAAACTGAAATAATATGACATTTTATGATGGTATGTGACCGCAACTAACGTTCTAACATCACTTATAGCAAGCTTATTTATATGGTTGGTTTCATCCCTCTTTCGCTTTTAAATGCTCTTATCAACCCCGTTTCTTCTAGTAGAGTTATAACGTAATAAAATAAAAGAAAAAAGACACGAAAAACCGTCCAGGAATTTGACCAATAAAGGCCAGTTGCACAATTCATAAAATTATTGGAGGGTCTATTATATTATATCTACTCATACAAAGTACATATATTATAAAATTAATTGACTACCATACCAGTTAAGTGTAAGAATACTCTCAGCGTGTTTATTATTGACAAACGTTTCTCGAAACAAAATTGGGATTCACACTCCTGAGACCTCCAATATTAAATATTTATTTTAGTCGAAGCAAGCACATGTGTGGTCTTTTTTTACCTTTCCAAAGGACAATGAAATAATCGAGACTATCTATTTATAATAAAAATGGTTTACACTCTACAATGCGTGCAGATGTAAATTGTTGTATTTTATCCGAAACTAATTTGAAATAGTACTATATTAAGTTCTTTGACAATATAAGATTTTTCTAAGTTTGCCTTATTTTGAATTTAATCTATATTTAAATATCCTCAATTCGAAAAATTTAAGCAAACTGAAACTTGTATTTCGACCTTAACTGGTAAGCATATGGTCATATGCTGACCGCTACAATGGATTTCAATATCTTTAGTAACTAGTCCATAAATGGGGCAGGTGGCAGTTATACCAGAGTATAACAAACCAACGAGTAGCGACAGCTGGGGGACCAAATTTTGCTGCGCATGTGCGAAATATGAAGTCCTTCCGTCAAACTGACTTTTGTTGTTTACGAATTCTGATAAGTGCGTTTTAGTTTTGAATTGTGTCGTAATTTCAAAATTTTAAAGGTGAATAAGTGTATAATCATGCCGGGTATTTCTTGTGCATATTGTGCCTGTTCAATTAGATCTGGAGATGGAAAATCTTTCTGAAAAGACGTTAGGTACATGTAATGTGTATTGCTAGACTGTTCTAAGTTTCAAGTTTTTTTTTATCCAACAACATATATCTCCACATTCTGCATTGAGCAATAAATTTCAAAAGTAGAATAATAATGCACCCGTATATTTGCTTAAAAAATGGTCTCTCTTATTTAAAGTATGTTCCTATAAAATTTGGTATGCTGTTCTCACATGAAGAATCTTTGGGCAATTTCCAGCAAAATAATTCTATTGTAAAGGAATTAAATTATTCCGGCCTGTATTAGTTTGTAGAAGTTATTTGTTGTAGGGCTGGGTTTTATGTTTAGTAGGCCCATATACTTAAAAAGAAGAGTTTATATATATATATATGAGTAGGCCTGACATTTTTCATAGTAACCTAAAAAGAGAACCTAACCAACGAATTCAACTATTTCTATTTCGCGAAAAAGGTAAAATGGAATAGAAGAGCGGTGAGCGGTTCTGTTTGTGTAATCACAAAATATTTTGTGTGTGTAATGTATAGTTTCTCTCTAGCATAACGTGTCTTTAGTGCGTTTGAATCACAGATGTAATATTCTAGTTTAAATCATACCCTAATTTCCAGTAAATCTTCTCGAATCTTCCGAACAACAAAATTGGGTACATAATATTAAATATTTTGGAGAGATTATGCTTCTGTTTAGCAATGTCTGCTACTATTGTATAAAAGGCAATGAAAAGGAGTTTACTACAAACAAAGGATTAAGGTTTTTTTTAAAATAGACAGAAAAACATCATTGTAGGTTGGCCCTCCAATAACAATGAGCTAGTTGGGAATTATGGATATTTAGGCATCAAGTTGGGAACAGTAAGATTTTTGTTAACTTTTAATTTATTTCTGTTTTTTTTTTGTTTTATTTTATTAAACCTAATATTTGTTGTACCTATGCAAGTATAGCATCCATATATAAAGGGTGTCTCAATAAAAACCAACTATTTTGTTATTTGGATACAACGAAAAGCTAATGGAATATTTTGAACTTTATGCCTTTATTGTAAAACTAAAACATGGGAATTAGGTATGAAATATAATATATCTCAAATGACCACCTCGGCAAGTTCATAGACGAGTTTATATCGATAAACTTACAAAGAAAATTACATCACACTTGACATTTGGAGGTTTTGCTCTAAGTACTCTAGTTTTGCCAAATGTGTAGATGTCTACTTCAAGTCCACTTACATTTTGATTGCGAATTGTAAAAGATATCACATGCAGAACTTAGCTGGCATTCCAAAACTGGAATAATATGTGCCTTGACGTGTTATAAAGGCTTCATTTTCTGAGTATAATGGCAAGCTTAAAATCTCTACCCGTCCTGTATTGTAATCAAAAATTGCAAAATGACCAAGCTTGTGTTAAAAATATTTTTTTGAGTTTTATAAAATACAGTCATCATAGGTAGATCTAATGAAATTTTTCTTTCAGGGTCAAAGTCTGGATAGAATCCTCTATTAGAAGTGATATACTGAATGAACCAGTTAAACAGATGATGGCATATAGATTATGTGAAGATCTCTTTGAGGAAATGTATTTTTCTAAGATAACCTCTGCAAGAAAGCACTTCGTACCTGATGCAAGTCCCACAATATTTGGTAAATATCTACAGTGGGTTAGGACAAGTCAAGATTCATCTCAAGAACCACCAAAGAAAATCAAGATCCTTGCAGGTAAATCTTTATAGCAATTTTTCATTGACATAAAAAAATCAAAGTATCAGTATTGTTTCTAATGGCACAAACAGTTACAGCTATTTCGTTTGTCTAATCAATATGACTGAATTTAGCAACATCATGTTGAATTCCATGAGTAGAAAAATTTTATTGGTTGGATTTATTATTTACAAGTTAGTTATAAAACACTAATTACCCTGATAGGTACTCAAAATTCAGATATTTCACCTCATCCTATAATCACAATAATTCAATAAACAATACTTATGTACTAAAAAGACTACCGGTTTTATGCGTTATGTAACTTATGTACCCAATAGGTCACATAAATAGTTCCCGTTTTTATCTGAGTTGTACTAATTGATATTTGTCAGACACTTTATTGGTACTAACATGATATTGTTTGACTGCAATTATTGCCTTATGCTTGTTGTTAATACTGTATCAACAATACCTTCATTATTATTATCACTTTCAGGTCCTGATATTTCAAAAGATGAAGAAACAAAATGGGTGAATTTGGATGATATTCAACCAATCAACATAAGAAAAGATAATTCTACCTTCTCCCTTTTCACCAACTACACATGCTGAAGAGCTGCAATGTCAACTAGGACTACATAATATATCAATATATAAGGCCCTCAAAATCAAAATGAAGACAATGACTGATAAGGATAAACACTGCATCCTTTGTATCGATGGGTGATAAACTTCGTGCTATTTTAGAAGATTGTATTCTAAATTTAAAGTATATATATTTAAAAGTGGAAGGCATAGCAAGTGACATGGGCTCGAACTTTATTGATTTGACTAAATGTCTAGAAATTACAAGAGTTTCAGGTAGGAGGTGAGAATATGTTATATATTTTTGACCCATGTCATTTAACTAAGGCCACCCGCAGTAACTTAAGCACACCTTTTGTTTTCATTTATTAAATGTTTCTATAATTCCGTTAAAAAGCAGTACCACAGGTGAGCACCTAAACTCACTAATTCTCACCCTAATCCCACAACTTTTGAAAAATGAGAGTGAGTTATGCCGCTCAACTCTTGAGCGACTCGACTCAATTGCCAGTGGTATGAATACATACATGAGTTTGGTTGCACTTCCAAATGAAGCTTTTGCAATAATTTATAGAAAAATCTAGTAATCTGTTTGATATCTTGAACTTCTTATCATTAAATAATTCTTATAAATTAAAGAATGTATTTGACAGATCTGATTCACAGTTGGAATTTTTAAACGAAGCTTTGGATTTTTTGCTAAATTTAAAGGTATTAAACAAAAATGGTTAAGATTATTAAATGTTGAACTATTACAATAAGAGGTCTTCTCAATTTATGGCAAAAACTTTTAAACTGTTGGTATAAATATCTTAAAACCGGAAGACTGTTTAGAAAATTGCTTTGGTTGTGTAAGGCAAAAGGGAGACAATTGCATAAATCCCACACCAATACAGTTTCAAAGTGTCTTCAGAAAATTATTTTTGCAGATTTATTTCCACTCACATCACATGAATTGTAGGGAGGATTTAGATGATGTTATTATTTTAAAATCCATGGACATGGTAGAAATTATTAATAAGGAGTCGGAAACATCAACTGCAACAATTTCCTTGCCTGATTGCAATTACCGTAAAGAAACCGTTTCAACACAGAATGCTATCATGTCTGTGGATATTTGATGAAAAGGTGTCTGGAAGTACATTCATGTGACATTTGCTATGCTTTTAGCAGAGAATGTACTAGTATTGATGTAGACAAACTTCTGTCTCATTTTAAGGCTTTTAATGCAATTAAAGGTACTTTTGGTGATTTATCATCACCACCAGAAAAGTGGGTTAATTTTATATACAGCCTTAAAAGTATTTTCAACTAGCAGTTTAAGAACATATGTACCGGCGAAAAAAAATTCTAATTATTTAGTGAATATATTTGAAAAACTTCAATTTCTCCATACCTGTTCAAATTTTCCCAAGCTGTTTGTATTAAAACTATTTATAAGACTAAAAATATTTTATACTTTAAAATTTAATAATAGACATCTCAAATGTAATAGTTCTCATAAAAAATGCATTTGAAAATTCAAAATTCTCACACATGTATAGTTGAAAAAAAATTATTGCATTTTTCATTTCATAACAATTTACCCTCGTTTATGAAAACTTATGTAGGTATATAAATAGTAGCGTTTAGAGCTGTGTGTGTTCTCTTAAAGCATTTTTTTTAAGTTATATGATCTAGATATGGTATTGTTAATTTGTGCTCATTGCTATGAGTAATATTCTATGGTTTATTAGTAGGGTTATGTAACGGTAAATTGTTACCATAATGTTTGTTTATAAAGCTAGTATTTAAGTTAATCAAAGTTCATGTCCCTGGGAAGACAGTTCAAATTTTATCCCTTTAAATGCTTCTGCTAGGAATTTTACCGAATATATCTGTCAGCAGTGTAAATAGAGTACCGAGACGGAGGAGGATCGAACAAGGTCGGCGGGAATGTAGGTGCTCTCTTACTCTTTACAAGAGAGGTTGCTAATGTTAGACCATCATTCAGTAATGGTTTTTTTTTCGAGCCATGTCATAGGTATAGAGGACATAGTCAATCATCCCTCCCTGGGATGGCTTAGTCCTGCCTTTAGGTGGTAATTTCTTATTTTTGGTTGTACACGTATGTCAAAATTTGTTTACTAAACTTTGAAATTAAACATTTTTGTTGCATTTCTACGGAAATCTATGCCGCAAATTAACTTTCACCTTTGATTAATAAACGCTGTTAGGCTAGTGAAAATTGTTGTCTTTTATTTAAATTAATAATTTAACACCATTGTCTTCATAACAGTGGGTATGAGGGTTAGAATCCCTTAAGGACACTCGGGTAAGTAATTAAGTACTCCTGACTTACATTTCCTTAGCCTACCGATAACAGTTACAGAATCAATAAAAACTTGCTGTAGCAAGTTTTAATTTTCCTCCACATTTCAATGGTTCAAAAAATATACCCAATACCTTTGTAAATATGACTTATCGTAATTTAAAGAAATTGAGTACTATTAATAATAACAAGAAGTTGCTGAAAATAGTACAATAAGAAATGTCTATTTGAGAACCGCTGAAAACGTCGTACAATATTATATTTTTCTACTACCTCTCAAAAACCTCTGCTACACCTCTTCAATAGCCTCCAAACCAGGCGGGTGTAAGCTCAAAGTGCTTTATTTAGGTTAAAAATTGACACATCAACATCTTAACATGATTAATGATATCATGAAATACAGAGGGGTTTATTTTTCTCTCAACGCGCCCTCATTAAAGGAAACTAAAAATTTAAATAAAATCCCAAGAAACTATTGAGATTCCTTTATCAATAAATCGTAGAAGAAATATAAGTAATATATATATTTATAACGAAAGCTTTATCCACAAGGGTGACAGGAAGTAGGAAAAACCACTATATTATAGAAAGAATCGTTTCAAATATGAAAAATGATCAATTTTCCACTTCAAGTTTTTTATAGTGTAGTCGCAGAGTCGCTTCCTTTCGAGCCACTTCATGGTTTGAGCAGTTTACAAATATGAAGTCCATCTGTCATCGGCTCTGCCGGAATAGGTCCCTTGAACATCAAAGGTGCCGACGCTTTATGTCGCTACTCGTTGGTTTGTTATACTCTGGTTATACTCTGGGACATGGATCGAAGCGGTCCTATCCATTGCATAACTAAAAGCCTAAAAAGCCAAATACCTATCTGTCACTAAGAATTCACGCCTTTTCAGAAACGTTAGGTTTTCTACCCAGACAATATAGGTTCTTAATTTCCATTATTGTATTTGTTCCTAATCAAATTAATTTCCAAACCTAATATCTGTTACTAAAAATTCACCCTCTTTTCAAAAATATTAGATTTTTTAGTAAAATTACAACCTGATTACACACTGATAGGTTCCTAATTTCCATTACTGTGTTTGTCCCTAATCAAATGTATTTCCAAATTTACAGATTTAGCGAATTTAACTAGAACGTTATCAATCTCTTCTCTATATAAATAAATAACGAATCCGCCTTCAACGTTAATTTCCGTAACTTTAATCGCAACTTAATCGTAATCGCTGCACTTAAAACCTACCGAAATACACGTACACTTAAATGCCTCTGCCATTACTTAAATAAATTCGATCAATTTTTGAAGCTGCCTTTTTATCATTAAGGATACGTAGGGCACAATTTAATCCCTTTATCTTTATCGACTAACCCAATTACTTCTTTTGGCTCTGAAGATTAATTCAACCAGCGTTTGTCCGCCTAATTCAGTCAGCTATCGATTATGTGTTAATCCTTGGGGGTTAATACCTATTTAAAACAATGACTAAAATGATACAAAGCCCTCGGGGTATTAAAACTTAATACTGCACAAAAGAGTACTCACCATCATCGTTACATTATACTTCGGAGGCCTGAGCTCCTTTCCGTCCATGATCCAGGTAATTATAGCCGGCGGCCTGGAGCCGAAAGACTGACAGGGAATTTCGTATTTTCTATCTGCACTAAAAGGTTGATTGCTGCTCAAAATTTCAGTGCCTAGTGGACGGACTGAAATAAGAGAAAAGCTTTAAAATAGACGTTTTGCCAGATTTACTAAAATAGCTTTGCTTAAAATGGTTCGGGTTTAGGGAAATCCTGCACGAACCTGACAAGCAAGAGCTTTCCATTATATTATCCAGTGTTATACATAATTTGCTGTAATTTGCCAACTAATCAGTGCTGGTAACGTGTCATTCTAATTATTAAATATAATAAAACATTTAATTGCACAGTTCAAATCCTACGCACAAGCACGGAGCTTAGAGATACTGTGGAAAACGGAAGAGATATTTTGTTTTTTCTTTTAGATTCAGCTTATTAACGCTAAATAGCGCAAAAAATAAATGATCCTCTAGGTCCATATTTATTTCTATTTAATAATTTTCGGTGCAACTTCCATCAGTTTTTCTGAAACCTAATTCACAATCGAGGCGAAAAACGTACCTTGTTTCCTCAAGACCTACGCTCGACAACAAACACCACAATTTTCCCAGAAAGCTGAAATGTTTGGCAGCCACTATAAAGTGCGTATTAATGCCAATGCAAGAATATTTTAAAATTTGTCTTGCTTCCATTTTATCAACGAAAGGAAGTGCCATTGCTACAAAAACGAAGCTTTGTGAGAACTATAAAAGTAACTTTTAATCGCAGTTTATATATTTAGTGACAATATTCTGGAATCGAATCTTTGACTGCGTAGTTAAAAAGAAAATTTTAGTAGTGTGAAGCCACTCATATGGTTTCAAAAATATATATTTTTCCAAATAAGTTTCAAGTTTTTGTACTGTTTTCGAGTTGCTTCTGATCCAAATAAAAAACTTCTTAACATTTTTCTTTAAGCCATAAATGATGTTGCTTACTTTTAACATTTACGTGGATGCACTTATTTAAACTAAATGAAGTCAGTTATGGCTTTTAAGTTAAATGTATTGTTTAATTGGAAATTATAGCCTAATAGCATATTTAACGTTGTGTTTGAATTAATTAAGGTTTACGAAAATGGAAGTTGGAAATAGAAAATTTATTTCATATCTCTTTAAATTTAGCATGCCCCAAATTATAAAAATTTATAAGTTGAGACTTGATATTAGAAGTACGTATTTAAATCGAGTAATTATAATAATAGGTAGCATGATGGTGGCAAATTATCGTATATTATTATTCCCGAAAGACATTGAAGTACCTGGTGGTCAAGATAGCACTGATAATTAAAATGAGGTTTTTTTTTTCAACATTCACGAAATAAACACGCTAAGTAATCTAGAACTGGCGCTTGTGAGAGTTCGCTCAGCTATTTTTGACTACCGATTAAATTGAAATCGATAGGCAGAGTAGCTGGATATCGATATTGACTATATCTAAGACGTAAATACAGCTGGCAGTCTACATCCTGTAAAAACTGATGCTACATTATTGCAAAAACGGATTCACAGATCTCTACTAAAAATATTTTTCTTTTGAGTTAGTACAATTCTTCGTGTTTAATATTTGATAATTTTAATGTTAGTTTTGTATGGTATTGAGTCTGAAAAATCGTGTTTTGATATTGTGGATAAAACTTTGTTATAGTTTAATATTTATCATTTAGATAGTTTCCTTTAATGTATAGTGTATAGTTTTGCTGACATTAAGCATTGCATTATTATCTAAATTTTGACAAGGCGTAACCCAAAAAAAGTAATTTTGCCATAATGATGTCAGGGCCCGCCGATTGGCTTTCTTGGTAAACGTGGCTGCTTGGATTTTTGCAGCATTAAATTGGACCAAATTCCTGTCGCCCCAAGTTCGAACTTTCTCCAGATCTTTATTAATTGTTGTAATCTGCTCCTCTCTGCAGCGATAAGTCTCAGTCGCTAATAAATGTTTTTATGATCTAAATTGGGAGACAAGGGTACTGTTATACGTAAAGCTGTAAATAGGATTATTGGGTTCGGTTAGCAGGTCATAGATATAGATGAAAAACAGAGTTGGTGAAAGTATTGCGCCCTGAAGCACTCCCGCATTTATGGTGAATATGCCACATTCACTCCTGATTGTAAAGCAGTGGATACGTCTTTCCTCACCTCTTCTTTGTTCATATTTTTCTCATCTCGAGCATAATATTTTGCTAACATCAGTCAAGCTGTTTCATTTTAAATGCACAGCAAAGTTCACATTGATCCTTACCAGGTGTAAAAAGACCGATATTCATATCGCTTGCTTTTAAAACTCACAAAGAGATGATAGCCAGAACCTCTGCCATAAAAGCACACTATTTTCTATACATCGTTGACTTCAGCTTTCGCCTTAAAGTTTTGTTCTTAATATATTTATTTAGATCTTTTGCAGTAATAGTGATTATCCGTTTTGGGCAAACCATTAAAAAATTTCTTGATGCCTCCTTGTTTCTTTTGCTAAAATGATGATGCTGAATCGTTTCTTCTTCGCACATTTACTTAATTTTAACTTTCCTGTCTCTTCATTGTTCAAAACTTATTTATATCATTAACCCATTATCTTTTGATATTTACTCATTTTCGAAAGTTCTTAGAAATTATTTTTTAGACATTTGATGTCTACTTTTTTTTAACAGTAGAACGAGCCAATTCTCCGAGGGATTTTACGTATAACTCCGTTTTGGGATATGATAGGAAGGCATGGAGCTTCTCTGTACCTAATTCATTGCTCAAAACTTTAAAGCAAATAAATTTGGTCGAATATCCTCGGAAAACAAATGGCAACCAAACGTGAAAATGTGGACTAGTCCCATCGTCCGCTCAGACCTTTTCATATCATGTTTTACAACTTGTCTTTTGATCTTGTGTACCTAATATAATTTTTGCACAATAATCTCTATTTCCTCATTCCTTTTTTTATTTTCATTCACGTTAGCTTAAGTTACAATTTTCTCAAAGCGTTCTTTATCACTTTTGCAATTAGCTCAGTAATAATGTAGCCACTGAAAAATTATTCATTTCAATGGGAATACCATGATCACTGTCACAGCATTCTATATTTCGCCTATTGGAGATTTTAAGTGGTAAATTTCATTTGGCGTAATATGCACGTAATATTAATTTTCAATGTCAATATTGTCACGAATTTTAATCCGTGAAGCCACGTCTTAGTTGGCATGCAGGCTATGTATTTCAGATTTGGGATCGACCTACGTCAGGCGAGAAAAGATGGTAAAGAAGATGCTTGAGTTAACAACAATAACATTGTCCATTGGCCAAGGACTTAATAAATTTGCACTATACCCGATTACGTAGGTATACATGTCTTTTCGGTATACTAAGGATAGATTATTAGCGTTGGTAACTGTTTTATCATAAAGTTTTATAAGAGAGTTGGATATGTACGGTTATATTTGACTTAACTTCACTCAACACTTATTTTTGCAGTTTAGCTATTTGACAGATTCTACTTTGACTTTATGCTTCTTAGAACTTTGACAAATTTACTGTAGATTCGACTTGACTAGTTTAGGTGAGTAATGCCAAGTCCTCGCATAAGTGTGCTGTCAAATTCACCTTAAGCTAGGGAATTAGGTTGTAGGTTAGGCCCCCCGAGCCCTAGGCACATGTGAGCTATATAAATGCCAAATGTTAAGAAGTGAGAGAACCGAGTGTGCTTGTAGACCACACAACAGAAGTGAAATATCATCCGCACAAAACCGAGTAATGTTAGCTGACACGAATGGTAGAACATACTGTACATGAGTCCCGGCTCGTGTAACGAACGATTCTTGTCAGAGAAAGATAAGCGAGTTGGGCATGAATGACGTGGAAGAGACGGAAACAAACGATGTTTAATCCATGCTTATTCCATGGTTTGAATTATGGTTAGGCCGGTATTAAAACTTGCCTGGCCGATCTCACCCTCTGCTTTTATTGCCGTTCGCCGTATCAAACATTCTGTAACACGTTTACCAGCTTACTCTTCAGGTACAGTGCGCCTAAAGAAGTTTCATTTCAATGAGGGGAAACTTATCCTTAGGAGATTTGTAAATTTCATTTTTCTCACAATATATAGTGTAGGTTCAACAAATCTCAAAAGATGTTTGGGGTAGTTGATTATAAATTCTGAAGTCAACCTTAATAAAAATTTACAAAAACGTTAAAGTTTTAACATAAGCATAGCATAAATATAACATAGCATAAACACGTTATAGTAAATGGTCAACATGGCTCGTGTAATGTTGCGCCTGAGCTGTAAAGCAGAAATAATAAGCTGTTTCTTTGTTTTATTAACTTTACAAATTTCATAATTTTGTATTAAATTTTTCAGAGAAATATATGGGAAATAAATTCATTTATAAATCCCTACCATTTTAAAAAATAAAAAGCATACAAAAAGCGAAAACACCAAATTAAAGTAAATATTGCGTAGGCCCTTCTCTCAACTGTGCGCTGTTAAGTAAAAAAAAAGAAAATACAATTATAATTTAGCATTTTCATTGGTCGAACATAATCACACAGCATTATGCTGTGTCTTATGTAATGTCGATCTATAAATTGCCTGACTTAAATTTGCATTATTCTTATGTTCTGTCAATGTTTAAATTCAGCTTAACCCTGCCCAAATGCTTTGCTAGATTTTTGCCGACAAGCTAGCGTTGAGATCATTATTCGTGAAGAACATCCAAGAACTAGTTACAAGTTGGTAAGGAAACATAAGATAAACCGAACTTCATTTTCTTCATGTTGATGAGATTAAAAAGATCTTTCACAACTGAATATTAATTTCCAAAAACAAGAAAAAATAAATTTTCCATTAGGAGGCGTCTGCCCAGAAATCAAATAATACAAGTTGAATAAGCTGAATTTTCAAAATAACAATGAATCAAATTCTTCTACTTCATTTTTCTAAAGGGTTTGCTTAATTATTTATAATTTCGAGAAAGGATTTTAATTATTTATTATAAAAGTTATAAGAGTTGTTGAACTATGTAATTGGCAAAAACTCAACAGAAAAAATTACTTAACTCTGAGTAATAATGACGATATGACAAATTATTTGCTTAAGTGCAGAGTAAACGCTGTGTGCATGTACGAAATATAATAAATGAAAGCCATTTTGTCTTCCATGCAAAACTATTAATCCAAAAAGACTTCCTAGAAGTGTAACGGATTGCTTTCGGCCTAAGCCATCATCAGTGTTACCTGGAAACTAAGTAAAAGGAAAAACAATTAACGGAAAATCAGTGACTGCTGTAATATTTTTAGGAAAAATAATTGATATAATTGACAATGTTATATTAAGTTTTTAAAATTGTTAAGATTTGAAAGGCATTACATTAAGTGTGGTGATATTTGTTGTGAAAGAATGGTGATATTTTTTGTTTTTTGCATCGAGCAGAATGAAAGGGAAAATGGTAGAAGTTCTTTCGCTTACTTGTCAGTGAAACCGAAGAACATATCAACAAAGAGGAAACAAACAAACCTATAGACAATGGTTACATACAATTAACAAGTTACAAGTCACAATTCAAAAAGGTTCACATAATTGTATATTAAAAAAGGAAAACGATGGCTGAATCACGGTTTTGGTGAAATGACAAATGTGTCGTTGTTGACGTCGATTAACAGTCTTGACAAATAGACTGATGACACAGAAGGTGATCCGCCAAATTAACCTGTTAACCCTTAAGTTTTAAGATTTTAAATTACCGCTAATTTGGCGGATCACTTCCTGCGCCATCAGTCTACATGTCAAGGCTGTCAACGTCAATAACGACACATTTGTCGTTTCAATGAAAGCGTGGTTCAGCCATCGTTTTTGTTTTTTAACTTAGAATAATGTGAATCTGTTTGAAATGGAACTTATAACTTGTTAATTGTGATGTGACCATTGCTTATTTTCTCGTCGTTGATATGTTCTTCGGTTCTACCAACAAGTAAGCGAAAGAACTTCTACCATTTTCTTTTATTCTGCTCGATGCAAAAAATCACAAAAAAAATCACCAATCTCACCTTACACACTTAATTTAATGCCCTTCAAATCTTAACAATCTCAGAATCCTAATATAACATTGTCAGTTATATCAATTTCATTTCTTAAAAATCTTACAACAGTCACTGACTTTCCGTTAATGGGTGGTTCTTTTATTTACTTTCCAGGTAACACTGAACTGCTTTGGATTAAAAATTTTGCATGGAATACAAAATGTGTTTCATTTAGTAAACTATTTGCCAACCAACGATGCAAACGATGTTTATTTCAATATATAAAACAGCAATTTACAAAATAAATATTATAGCAGTGTGTCTATTTCCCGTTAAAGGCTAGTGGCTAGAAATGTGTAAACCTTTAGCGACTGTACATTCTATTTACAAAATATTTAGCTAATTAACGTTTCGATATGGAAAAACAACGGTTTAATTGAACTCGATTTAAATAAAACATTTACGAAATGTGTAACATTATTGCCAGGCGTTACATGAACTTTGCAGATTGCAACTTTTCGTGTTTGAATGTCTGCGTGTTTAGCTTCACATTAGCCCAGAAGTTGTGATCAATTTTCCTAATTTTCGTGCTAGGATTCATTAAAGCAATTTGCGAATCCATTGTAATGGTAGATTTTTTTGCTAACGTGATGGCTTTAAGTTTCTCAACTCGATATTGGATAGTTCGCCGCAATTTATGTATTACTTTTTACTCACGATTTATAGTTCCCGTGATTGTTTCGCACAGCAGTAGAATTATAATAATTCAAGTTTTTAATTAACGCTTAACGAGCAGCAGTTTGTATAATATTCAGCACGCGATTACGGGAAGGAAATTATAATATTATTTAGCCAATATTTCGGCTCATTCACATATTTATTTACAGGCTTAGGGCAGTTGTTGGAGATGTATATTAATATTTTATAAAGCCGTTACTATGTAAGATGTTGTATCGTAAGGCCCCAATTGTGATAGATAGCACTAAAACCTCTTAACATCATTGGGTGATTTTCTTAACCATGCAACTATTCCTATCCTGATGATTAAAGACTTCAATTCCCACTATAAAACGGGGTTAGGACAAGACTAGCAACTAAGGAGGGTTAGAAGGAAGGAGAGCAATCGACAAGGGCAAAGAATCTGATTTCTGGTTATACTTTTGTAATAGTTCACAGGTTCGTCATAACTGGCGCTGCGAGACGGACGCCCTCTGACGGTGAGATCTTAAGATTTACAGTCAACAAATCTGAACCAAACAACAATATTGCGTTTGTTTTCCTTCCCTTTAGCTCTTCTTACTAGAAACATCTCCATTGCCACGCAATGTTTAGCATCGAAGGCTCCTGCGATGGTTAGTCAAGGCAACTTCTAAACTTCAGCGAATGTCACCTCGCTTTGTTAGTTTTGGCCAAGCGTATCGAAGTATATAGAATTTCATTAATTTTAATTTAGTTGAATTAATCGAAAGGTTCAGATTAAGTGAACAGTGTATATGAGCCATTAATTGTAAAGAAAATTGATAAAGTTTAATTTCCATTTGGGAATAAACAATTTAAAATTGCGAACAATCAAAGCCAGTTTGGAAGCCATCAAGAAGAAATTGGGATTAATCAAATTTAAATTGAGGTAAAGTAGTTTCAATCATAAGAGTATAGATTATCTGCTAAGATTTATGACATTGACAACATTAAGAGGCACCAAAGAGAAAGTTTGAGCCTAAAGCGAGTTAATATAATTTGAAGATGCCTTATATCGGAAAAGGAAAGACTGAAAATGTTGAAAAATAAATTTCATTATTTAATAATAATAGAGATTAGAGGCATTTTGTTGGTGGACTGATTGTGAAGAAGTCGACTGTATATGGTTGGCGATCTCCTGCCAACCATATACAGAACAGGTGGAGAAAGAACGAGATGGAAGAAGACGATCTAAATTCGTACATGAACATGAGTTGTTGGAATCGTATGTTGATGAAAATCCAAGAAAACACAAATTAAAGACAAATTTCTAATTAAACATCTAATTAATGTGAGCATAGATTTTTTACGACAACATTTAGGTAACATAGTGTACATCATAAAAGACCTAGGAAGGGACTCGTGCGAACGAATAGTGAAAAACGAGACAAAACCAAGTGAATATGCTCGGAAAATGACAGCTTTCCATGCAGAAATTTGCCCTATTTTTATATGGATGAGACAAACTTCAATTTATTTATATTCACAAGTAGGAGCAGATCTAAGGAAGGTACTCGACGTTCTCATATCGCAGCATGCAGCACATCTACGTAATGGGTTTCATAAACAACATCGGGAAATTCATCACGAAATGCGAAGAGGAAAATTCATTAAGGCATTTATCTCAAAGTCTGCGAAAGGCCCAACCTATGTGTCAGTATGAATGATATTAATGTTAAATAATACACCCTGTCATGTTTATATTGTGAACGAGCTTTAGAAAACTACTTTAACCATTATCATCTACTAAGGCTCCTCTTTTACAGCCCAACGTTCAATGCGGGTGTAAAAGAAGACTTAGCCTCACAGATTCCTGATATTTTATTGAAGGAAAATAGACTTAATAATATTCAAATCGAGTATTACAAAAAATATAGAATTAATATTCAATATTGACTTTAACAGGTATTCAAAGTGACCTCCGTTTTATTCGACACAAAGACGATAACACGTTTTTAAGTGGTGGACGGCATCCCTTAATGACTGCTTCTGGTGGATTCGAATACACTGTATTTCTTCCAAAAATTGTCTGCCTTAAATGTCCTAAAGTGTGGAATGTGTATTCATGATGCACTCGCTATTTACGCCATCCCCAGAAGACGTGTCCATCAAAGTAACATCGGGGCTATGTTCCATCCAACCCAAGTCTCACATTTTTCATTTAAAGAGTGAGTCACGTTTGGCGTGTTGTGAGCAGTGGCACCATCTTGTTGCCAAATAGATCGGTTGAGGATGTTAAGAGGTAATTCATCTAAAAAGTTCTCTATTTCTTCAGTGAGAAATTGGTAATATTTATCAACAGTTAGACCACCTTCGTAAAAAATAGGCCCTAAGCTACCTTAATTCTATCACCAAACAACGCCACACCAACAATTTTATACCAAGTTTATATATACTATACCTATACGCCAATGGCGTAAATTAAATAAGAAGATGATTTTTTATACCTCCAACCTTAAATTTGCAACATATTGCATAGTATTCTATAGCCACTTAAAGCTGGACGTTTTAGTGGTAAGTTCTAATGCTAATCATAGGGGTAATATCTAACATTAGTAGTATTTAAAATAATTTTTTTTAAATAATCACGAGATTAATATCACATAGAGAATGACATTTTCGATATTATTTTATACAATTGTAAATTAAATTTCCTGATACCAAACTGACTAATTATTTAAATGAACCAAATGTCTCTTATTTAAGAATAAAACTGCTACTTGTTTTTCTTACAATTATTTCCCGATTGTAAATTTATATACCGATTAAGAAAATGTATTTCGCATTCTAAAGGACAGGCTATGAAAAACGATACCTAGTTAAGTTCCTTAGGTCCCAGTCCATCGGGTCTAAAATCTTAATAACGGAAGGTTAAGGCTTCTCAAAAGGTAACATAAGGATTTCCGCTAACGGAGCTTCTGCCAGCGAGGTTTGCTTTAATAATTGTTATAACCTTCTTTTTCAAGAATAAGAATCTTAGTTCACATGGATTAGTATGAAGCGATGCTCAAGGAGAAATTAACAAGTTATTTATATATGATATATTATTTTTCTAAGTACAAGCGATGCCAGTTTTTTAAAAATGGAATCTTATATGATTCCTCTTGTTCTAAACAAGGATAACTAAGTGTCCTCATGAGCACCCCATCCGCTTGTTTAGCCACTAGTAATCGAACTATTACTTCCAACCCAATCTAATCGTACGGCTTATTTAATATATAATAAATAGTTATAAGCAGAGCTCAGGAACATGGCCTTTACTTAAAACCATATAAGTGCATGAAGAAAGTATATGAAAAGAATCTTTTAAAACTTTTTATATTCCTTTTAAAGATCATCTCGCAAATTTGCTTATTTCGATTAGATTAGTGAGAAATATTCAACAGGCGAATATAAGATATCTATTTTTTTAAATTTATTTTTATCGCTGAATATTTATTTCATCAAGCCGTCAAGATGCGCCAATTTCATTTCCAAAGTTAAAGAAAAATAAGAGTCTGATTATAATATGACCGTTAAAATAGATGCTTGTTCAAAGGCTGTGAACGTGCCATCAATTTTTAAAAATTGCTAAGACGTTGAGAGTGAACTGCTATTTTTCTCCATTTGAATTTGGAAATTAATTTTAAATTAGAAAATTGTTGATAGAAGATGAAACCTTAATGTCTAGCTACGCAATAATTCCAAATTCAAAATGTGGGAGCAAAAAACCGTAGATCATTAAAACTCCGTCTTATTTCTGATAGGTGCTTAAACGAGTTTATAATTTATTCTAGAGCTTCAGCGTTAGCGGGCTAATGGATTTTCGAAATATTAATTAAAACCCTATTTTATAGACCACGTTACAGTAATTAAGGCGAAATCAATAAGCCATTCCTAAAAAAATTAAATTAGTGGACTTCCCCAATTTTCAATAGGGGTTAGTAAATTAATTTTAGCCTTTAAAGTTTTCATTACCGCGAATAATGAATTTGGCTTGGATGATGTTGGAGGTTTTATATAATACCTGAATCTTTATTATGAACATGAAGGAGGCCGTAGGCATTCCTCATGTTATATGTATTCCCTGTATTTTTATCAAAGTGTTCATAGCAACGAGGAATGTTTACATTGGTAGAGGGGATATGTCACATATTATGTGCGTCCCTTAATAACAATAAATTCGCGGTTGACATAAACCAATACATAAGTTGTGCCTGGAAAACTTGAATATAATCTCAACAGATTTATATATGCATATAACAGTCTGACACGTAGACATTAAAGGTCGTTACACAGTTTACAAAGACTATACAGGGTGCGGGCAATATCTCGAGTCCACCTACACGTGAATCTTGACACCGAATAGGGGCTATTGACCTGGTCTACAGTCAACTTTCGATTTGTTACGTATTTTGATTACAGAAAGTTTAATGCTTCATCACTTTCTTTATCACTGTCGTCATTTTCATGGAGTGTTAACAAAAGCAGAATTTTTAAAGGACTCTTGAAGAAAGCCTAACATACTGCTGCAGATAGATCTTCCTTTAGTTGTAACAACAATTTCGCGAATTTCGCGCTTGCTTTTCCTAATTTTCCCAACTTGTTTTGAGTAATTCTGCCAAAGGAACTGAGGTAAGCCAGTTATCCAATCTTAAACTTTGCTCAGAATATAAAATGGGTTCACACAGCGTTTCGCCACACTGTGTGGGTTATTGTCAACACTATAATGGGCCCACAGATTGATGTCCAGCATAAATGTGCATTTTACCTGTATGCACGTCTATCAGTCAAGGTAAATATTTTTAACATGTATTTGTTTGGCATACTGGAGATGTATTGCCGGAAGCTGCAACTGAAACGTGTAAATGTGTAGTCAATTTTATAATTTTTACCTGGTGTGTAGTAGACCTGGCTTCTATCGTTAAGCAATACTAACTCGAACAAACCGAAACTTAACCTTATAAAACATCTCTTAGAATTAAATAATATCTGCTGCACGCATTTTCTGGAGACGATTTAGCCAGCTCTTCTACTCTAATATTATTGGTTAGTACAACTTTTATAATAATAATAATAGCATATCATTTTATTCTATCAAACTCAAATAATAGGGAACTCCAGTCAAAGGATTTAAGGTTACATTTTTTTGTTCTTGGTTGTATCATACTTTAATGACTAAACATCATTTCGAATGAAATAAATCAATGAGAACAATGGCAGTTTATATTTCAGTGCTGCTAAGTGTGTTACAGAAAATGGTTGTCATGGATTGAAACCTCTTTTATAACACTGCGAGTACGACTGTGTCACGTTGCAATTTATTGCGATCCACTAATTAGAAAGCTCGCTCTTCTAAAAGCTGTAGCGCTTCCCTCTTGATTAGGTGTTGAAAAATTAATTGGCACTTTCGAAACACGTTTTACTAAAAATCCTGTGTTAATCAATTTCAGGCATTTTGTAATATTTCAGCTTTTATGTGAATTAACTGTTTAGTATCTATATCAAATTTGGAAGGCCAATGAAGGCATACCGTATGAGAGTATATGCAGACTAACGAACACAAATGGATAATATTGCACTTAAAAATTTATATTCTGAGTGTTTAGCTTGTATTGTCAAAGAGAAGAAATTTTCATATATTAAAATTAATAAGATATTTTGTTAGTGGGACAATACCTTAGATATTAATGAATTTCTGCACATATGAAAGCACCTTGAAACACCTATATGATTATCAGGATGCTATTTACTTACTTTAGTTGCTATTAGTCTGAAAGTTTAAATTCGAAATTAAAGGTGGATATTTTTCTAAGCAGAGCGATAAGCCTTCAATGAAATTAAATGAATATCTGTCTGAGAAAGTCAAATTATAAATAAGACCACACGACAGGGTGAACATTTCAACAAGGCGATATTAATATTAGGAAATAGTAAGTATTATTTGTTTGTTCTATGTTTTGAAACTTCTTGACAAAATTTCGGAGTTTAAACGTGCGTTGCTGCCACCGATCTCCATATATGGATAAGCACAGAACGATCCAAATCATACTGATTCATGCGCCTTCAGGTGTAAACAAAAGAAGGTAATTCTGAGACCGCGCAGTTTCAGTTAGCAGGTTATCGATCGATTCCACGTGCTTCATTACCGCATGGCCGCGAATAAGCGACAGGTCCGGATTTTAAGAATTTGGAAAAATATTTTTGCCGTTGCATATATTACCAAAAATTTAAAAGCAAGTTGATGTATGATATATTTAACACAAAAATTGCAAACCGTTGGTTTTTAAAAGAAATAGAATAGACCAACCGATAAAATATACAACTTATGCTATTTTTTCCGAATCTTGCTTTGTTTTGGAGACAAAAAAAATAAAAACCATTTCTTTCCTCGTCCTTGGGCGACACAATAACCAATTAAAAAATGTAAAAATATGACAGTAAGTATATATTTATGTTTAAGGAATAAACCATTGATAGGTATGCAAAAAAAATACTACCAAATATTTTGGTACCTACCTAATTTTTACATTCTTTATGTGTGGCATGCATTTTTTTTGTTAAAAATATTAACTAGTTTGCCCAAAATCATTTTATGCCCAAGAAAATTTGAATGATTTGTACTGTAAAATCTGGTGTAACACAGGCGCAGCACTGAAACTTGTAAATTTTCAAATATATATATTTTTTAAAATCATCCCTTTGATTCAAAAATATTAAAAAATTGAAGCACCCCCTAATAAAACCCTTTTGATGCGTTTGCCTTAAATTTTACTTTCTCTTTAAGTCAGTCTTGAATAGGTACTACTTTTAAAAGAGATTTGTAATGTTAAAGTATTTTGCATTCACACATTACATACCACAATCTGTAGGCAAGAAATACACCTTTTTTTAGTTTTTTAAAATATGAATTTTTGTTGCACTGAATAGCTAAAATAACTTTGGGGCAAAGAAAGGTTTATTAAAACAAAACATCATCATATAAACGTTTTATTTACATTAACTTACAGTAGGTAGTAGTAGTAGTAGTCTATTTGGAAAAAGCCAATAATACAAAATATGTAGGTAGTATGTACCAAGATACAAAATTCTTAAGACTATACACATGTCTAAATGCTCATGAAAACCTTAAAACATTTAAGAGTAATTAGGAAGATTCCTGAGAAATTAAACTGATTATTTTTTATTACAACAGTGAAAAAAAATCGATAAATATTTTTTTATTTCCACTAAATATGAATATTATGAGAGCTATGCCAGTTTTTAGTTTTGTATATATAGATATACTATGCATGGTGTGACGTAATAATTCATGTGTATTGTGACGTCATAAGCGCATTTCAAGGCGTATCTGCCTCATTTTTCGCCTTATGAAAAAAAGAAAAAACACGTGTCCACTTAGTTTTCATGGGCTATCGAAAAATTGATGAAACTTCCTCATTGTTCCGTATACCTGTTTCTGTTATTTTAATAGATTTTTTTTTTAAATATTTTACAGACGGTTCTATAGGTTCAACATAGAAATAATCCGTGGGGGAAGCTTTAACATTTTTTTCCAATTTTTACTCCCTTCTTTTATTTTTTCTTTACCTTTACAGATAGAAAAGACATACAAATTGTACTTTACGTCACTCACAACACTTTTCTGTCCTAAATTTTTAAAAGTAGGGGGTAAATATTGGAAACAAAATTAAAGCTCCCCCCACGGATCATTTCTATATTATTGAACCCATATGCAGTATGTAAAACATTTTTTAAAAATCTTTTAAAATAGCAGAAACAAGTATGCAGAACAATTACCCATTTAAGGATCTAAAAAAAACTGTTTAGAGCATCAAGGCTCCTCAACAAAGTAAATTAAAATCCATCCTACCTATAAGAAGACTCTTTTAATACAAAATGATAAAACTGAATAAACTCACTGCTATTTATGCATCGTAACAGTAAATAAACCCTTTTTAAGATATTATTCCCATATTTTGTAGGTAATGCTGCAGTTATCCTTAAAAGAAAATGATACTTACTTAAAATAAGAAATCCCTGGTATTCTACCCTTATTTTGGCAACACCAAATCAAACACCGTTGAGTATTTTCTTTGACCTTGGCAGTTGACGCCATTGTCTTTTAAGGTCTTTTGTCTTTAAATCATATTCCTAACGTCTACACCAACTTATGCACTAACAAAATACACTAATAACGAACTATTATAATAATAAACTAAACTAGATGTCCAGGAGTAAATTAGTAATTTTCAACGAAAACGATAATATAAACCACTCAGACGCACGTACGTACTTCAATAAGTGAACGAAACGAAACGCCGAAACCCATTACGGCAAACACAGAAAAAAGAATTATTTTCAAGCGCAAGCAACAAGCAAGGTCTGAGAAATTTGATAATATTTTTAATTATCGAACTGCAAAAGCTTTATGAGCTGATTTCGTTCTGTCGCTTCTCGGCGTTTGTGCGCATGAGTAAAATTATCCTATTTTCAGTTCTGTCCGACGCAGAACCCGGTTTTTTCCCCATGATTGGTACGATTTTTCGACGCTTGCAGACGGTTTGTGCTTATCCATATATGGAGATCGGTGGTTGCTGCTCAATAATTTACGTTTTACGTAATTATTTTTAGAGTTGCACTTGATGATAAGTGCTTTCACCTAATCTTTCCCACAACTATTTAGCTCAAGGCTTTTCACGCAGAATTATGGTCAGCTAGAGCTTAGCCTAGTTTTAGCGATTAGCACTCCTGCGAGTAAAGAAGATATCCATTTTTTTGTGACTCTGGTATTCTTTTTTTTATTAATTATATTCTTTTGCATTCTTTCGATTCTACATTAATATACAAGCGAATGCATACAAAGGGAAATGGATCTGGACGAAAAGGCCAGGCTCTTGAAGATATTTCTAAAATGAGAGAAAAAAGATTTATTACGTGAAGAGCAGCAAGGATTTCATGAAGAAAAATTGAATGGTAAAAAATCGATCCTGTTTCGTTGAAATCAATTCAAATTGCAAAACTGATTTCTAGTTGATAATTACAATTACTTTTTGGTCTAAATATGGTCTGAACTACAGCAGCAAAAAATGATTTGAAAAGTTCACCATACATTGAAAATTAGCCGAATTCCCTGAATAATCCATTTTGCAGATATTTTCGAAAAAAGAAATATATAGTCCATTTCTCCTAGAAGGTTCCTATCAAAATGTGTCTCAATTTTTTCGACCTTCCCGAGAGAAAAGAAGGCCGCTCTCAATTAATCCTCACTAAACTTAAGATCTTACATGTAAATTAATAAAAAATAGGTAAGTTTATATATTTTATATTTACAAAGAGCTTTAATTAAGAGACGAATCGGCGAACCTAAATCATCATAGCAATCCTCCTAAATGTTGTTGATATTAGACTATCTACTCCGCTCCAAAACAATATTGTTTTTTTTTAATGGCTACTTTAATCATGTAGTAAATTCTAAACGGACGCACAAAGTGGCAATGCGCAGAATGCGAATATAATATTCTGCAACGTCGGGTTTTTCTCAAACACGAATTACTTCCCTGCATTTTTGAGAAAATGATTGTGTTTAAGTAATAAAAATAGTTAACATCATTCAACAAATTTGGAGAGAGACAGATGGGTATCATACGACGCTGAGTTATGATATGTATGTCCTTCAAGACATTTGATATGTGATCAATATTTTTTTCAGCAATTAGATTAACACGTTCGCGGACACGAAGGATACTGAAGGTGTCGCCAAATCGTCACTACATTATTTTCATAATATTTAGAGATAGATCGGTAAAGCAAGTCGCTAAGGGTTTAATATCATATTCTATGATGCTTAAAAATATATTTGCCGCTTTGTCCCTACAAATAACCAATTTTTACTACTAGTGTCAAAGCGGTATATGACGCATCAATAAATAGTCAGAACAGAACAATTTATTTCTAGTCTTAAAAAATAGATGCGTAATACTTAACAAACAGAGGCTAAGAAATGCAGGTATGTTGATGCTTAAATACTATCACTAAATTTTTTTGTGTTACACCTCAAAACACGGTACAATACAAAGTGGCGGCTGGTCCGGACATGTTTTGCAAATATATTTGGTTTCTTTACGTTTGTTATTCTTCAAACATTCCTTATATCTCCTGTGAAAGGTCTTCTAAGATTCGTTTTGATATTGGAATATTGGAATATTACTTGGAAAATGTATGTCTGGAAAATTTGAACTACATCTGTTCGTTTGCGCTTACCTCGACGCACTGGGCCATTATGTATTAGTTTCCTTCCATCATGCAAGTCACAAATTCCAAGCAGTTCTCAGACTAATTTTTCCCTAAAATCATGAAGAGTTAATTTGTTATCATACTTCTTCAGAAGATAATACGCGTTCTGTATTGAAATATCACCTTTTTGTACCATCTTATGGATTTACGGGGAGACGAATAAAAACTTGTCATCTGATCACAACGATCTACTCCATATAAAAAAATCGTTGTACCTTGCGACCTCTATTGGCTTTATTTTCATTTCTCCAAATTTGTTACTTAAATTTATTAGGTCTGGCTGATACTTTGTTGTTATGCAATGTATGTCTCGCTTATCGTGCAATTTAGAAACATAAATGCTACATTTTGTTTGCCATTTGTAATCACCTTTCTTAAGTTTTTTCTTTATAACAGATTGTGGATTACCTCGTCGGTTAGACCGAACAGTACCAGTGGCGTGAGTTTTCCTCGTTAAAAGTTTCTGAGAAAGACTGACATTGTTAATAAAAGTTGTCCATCACTACGTGGTGACCGCGGCTCAAGTACGGCTCCATCAGGGAAAATACTATAGACTCCAACTTCGTTAATCCAGTGATATCTTCAGAATGGCCCTTGTAAATCTTGACGTCAACACATAACCATCTGTTGTACCTATATAGCTCATAAAACTTTATACCGTATCTAGCTCGCTTGCCCTTGATGTATTGCCTAAAGCTAAGGCGACCACGGAAAAGCAAAAGTAATTCGTCAAGTGACAACTCCTCCGGTGGAGAGTAGGCATTTTGAAAATTATGTAGTAGCTTATTTAGTAAAGGTGATACTTTATTCAATTTGTCAGGTGGATCAACTTCCTGGGCATATGAGCACGAAAAACACCTCAAAATTTCCTCATATCTCCTCCCTGATAGAGTATAGTTGAAAACTGGAGAATAGTATAAGGAGTTCACAGAAAATATTTTCCTTATTCCCAGAAATTGCTTCAACTCTTCTATTGTAATCGGCTTTATATTCGAACATCTGTTAAAGTTTTTGTGAGGATGATTAGTGTTCTGTAAAACAACGGCGTATGTATCTGTTGATTCTAGCACCATTTGCATAACTTCATTATTCCACAATTTTTTAACTTTTAATTGACTCCTGCTACGTTGGATAACCGTAGATCAGATCACTACTAGTTTCCTAGTGGACTTTGCGTTATTTTTAATTGTTTTTTTGCGGCCTTTGATTTTCTTTGCTCGAACAGATTGCTTATTATGTTGGTTCTACTGGTAACTTGATCGTGGAGTAAATTGCCATATGTGAAAGTCTGTAATTAGTTGATGGCTATGATAACACCAGGTATAACTAGTTTTTTTAAATATTGTTTTTGCGACAGTTATCATCGGAGCTTATTTGACCTGAATAACCATAGTTAGTTCATGATTCTAGGTCCGTGAATTAGTCTATAATTAAGTGATTACTCGAACTAATTGAACTTACCTATAACAAGGAGTTATTTACACTATGGCTGGCTTTCAATCTATTTTACTGACGTTCTTTTTATTAATGTTTTAAGCGATCATCATCAATTACAATTGAATATTTCGGAATTTGTTTAGTTTAAGCGTCTGAATTATTTAACAGAGTAAAGCCTACCCTTTTTCGTTTAAAAAATACAGTGTTATCATAAAATTGATCTGCTGGAATTTTCTAGTTCTTTAATCTTTCTCTTCCTGACCATCAGCTATGTTATTTCACTATTAGGTAATAAAACAAATCCTTGTTTGTTTATTCACCTGTTTTATTTAATTAGACTTTAAGCCAATATCCAACGGGACAGGCCGCTTCAGTAAATATCACTTTTTTATCATTAGCGCTCAATAATTGAAACGTTCTTAGTTATTTTTGATTAATTTTTGAATATTTATTTCTCTTTCTTTAGTAGTTTTTTTATTAAATTTTTGAATAGTTGTTTTCTATAATGAATTTACTGGTAATTATTTTTTTTTCATTATTAATACTGGTAAATTGCCGGTATATATATTTAATCTTCTAACTTATTTTTGTTGTTTTATTGATCGATTTTTCAGATAGAAATTAATAACGAATTTTGATAATCATTTATTTTGTCGCGAAGCTTAAGCTAAAACGAGTTCCATTTTTCAACTTTGGGGTAATTCTCGCTTTTGCTGTCTAAAAGCCCGTGGCGTCTTAAACCGCCACCCGCACCCTACTCTCCGGCATTTGAGCTCGGGCCTAATTTAAACGCTAGGCGACAGCTCGTTTTAGCCTACGCATTGGCATACCTACCTTATTTCATTCAATATCTAATTTTAAATTCTCGAAATTATTTTTTTTCTTTCAAAATGAGATTATTCACTCCGAGTTTCTTCTAAGCTGGAGTGAAGGTTTGCGCCCATTAGAAGAACAAAAAGAGCGTAATAAAATAAATTTGACTCTCTTACATGTAAATTATACATGTAGTTGAAATTAGATTGACTAATCCGCTCCAAAGTTACTTTGTTTTTTGTAAATGGCTGCTTTAATCCAGTAGTAAATTCTGAATGAAGGCATAAGTTTTTAAGGCGTGGAATGCCAATATAACATTCTTCACCGCTGAGTTTTTCTCGAACTAATTATACACCCTGTATTTTTTATGAAAATTATAGTACAAGTAAGATGTATAGTTATCATCATGCAACAAATTGAGAGACAGGAAAATTGATATCATATGAAGCTGAGTTGTGATAATAACTCCAAGACATCTAAACCCTGTTCAATAATTGTTTCAACAATTAGACTAAAACCCCAATATTCAAAACTAAAATTATTTCAAAAGCAATTAAAGATTATTATCGATAGCTTAAATAATCTGTAGCAAATAGAGTTTATTCAAATATCGGTATGCAGCAATTAGAATATTATAATTGTATGACTAATGCTAGTATTAATTTTTTTTTAGACGTTAACCACATTTCCAAACAAACATTAAACGGTTTTATACGGAATATAAGTTCGAAATTCTCCATTGCATGAAATTAAACTTTCAATTTGAATAAGTCTATTTGTAGTTATTCTATTAGCACGGATGAAATATAGTAATATCTAAGCTTTAATGTAGCTTTCTGTTCTGTTTAAATGACCGCTATTCAATTAAATTCTGGAATATGAGTTTATATATTGATAAAATCAACTTCAGCTACCATAGGGCTTCTTTATCAAGTTCAATTCAGTTTATCCTCTTTACAAGAATATCTTATTATAGCAGGCACCCGTGTTATTACATTTCCCTTTCATAATATCCTTCGTTTCAGGTAATCATTTTTAGAGTTCTTTGTTAGTGATTGACCTCTATTAGTGTTTTATTAGTCCTTTGTGATAAACAATTAATAGAATCGCACTTCCGCTATGATTATAATAATATATTTTGTTTTATAATAGACTAATTTGTTTTGTCGAAATGTGCACGAAATTATAAAAGAGATTTAATGCCAATGTTTTATGATTTTTACTCCTTATTCATTCATGCAATGGTGGATATTTTTTAATTTAGATTTTATTTTTGCTTGTTCACTGTTTGCAATTATACATTTCGGTTAGTTAATATTTGGGCCTTGAATTTGGTATAATCAAACAAACAAAGGATTCAGCAGCATACAGTTACACCTTCAGTATATTCTTCATTTTGGGTCGAATTATTTAGAGTACAGAAGTAAATTGTTGGAGTATTTTCATCGCATTTTATAAAACTCTACCTGATTTTTATAAAATGCTTTTGGTGGGTTCCGACCCACGGTCTTTAATCACTTTTAACCCTGGCCCTATCCCGCCCAGGGGCTTCTAACACACTGGGCAACTCCGTGCCACGTATCATCTCGGGTTCTTCCTCCTCTGATCGCGGCACAATCTTACGCCAAGTCCTAGGTGAGCGATTTACAGTCGCCGTGAACGCGAAGCGCTGGCGATGCCGTACGAAAAGTTAATATAGTCGCACGGCATCGCCACTGATTCGCGTTCGCGTTCGCTGCAAATAGCTCACGTAGGACCGGGCGTTAGTCGCCAATGATAGACCGACTAGCAAGTGTATAACTGCAGCCTTCAATCTCACGGGATATCCGATGCAGATACATTTTACACTTGCCTGTGGCTCCGCTAAATTTCAGAGCACCAAAATTTTTACAAAGCATTGAGGTAATTTGATGTATTCAAATTACGTAAAAATGTATTAACTATAGTTGAATTTCTGCTTCTTTGACTTGTGATAAACCCATCTTATATTTTTACCATTTATGTATTTATTTATAAGCTGTGATAGAATTTATATTATTTTCATCTTTACTTTAAAAATGTTGTTATATACTTCTCTACTTTCCATGTACCTAAATTATAATTTATAATATTAATTAAAACTTTAACGATCCTACGATTTAATTTAAAATATAATTAGTGTTCTCGCATTACAGAATATTAAGCTCCAAATTTAATTAAATACATTTTGCAACCCACAAACCGAGACTGTCGCAATACAACTATGACTTGCATAAATATATATTTTGCCTCAGTTAACTATGAATTTTTCGCATATAAACAGTTAGTTATTTGAAAGTATAAACTACGATATAACTAGAAATTTATTATGAGAACAGGTACCTAGAAAAATTCTTTAAAACAACGTATGGAGCGCTTAGAAGATCAAGAGAAAAGAATTATTAAAAATAAACTTACAAACACACCCAATCCGTAATTACACACCTATCACCAATTACACATAAGTGGGGGAAAAACAAAATCACAACCATAAAATAAACTAAAATTAACAAACTAGTGACAATAATATGGGATCAACCACTCCCCAATGCTAATAATTGCAGGCACTTCACTGTCTCAGACACCTCCTGAAGCAAACAATGCCCTTATACCCCTGACAGAGGTTGAAATCAAGTCTAGGTTGTATTCGTCTATAATCTTATCGCACTGTTCCAACACGCAATGGCGAATCATCCATTGGCTCCACACAGAAAGTAATCTTAAGGTTAATTTTAGGTACATGTATTCTAATACGAATGACTAAAATAGCATATTTGAATTTTATGTTGTTGAATATATATGTATGCCAGGAACGTCAAACAGGTGAGAACAGTTTGATTACCATTCCGAGATGCCACGAGATGTGGCCCATCAAATCCCATCGTCCTCCCCAGGCTGGAGAACACCGAAGTACAAAGTCTGGAGCTGATCTATGACAGTTTGTGACAAGAGGAGTTGCATTGCATTAGCAGGAAGAAACGTCAAACTGGTGAGAGTAGTTTGATTACGGGGAGTGACGCCCCCGCTATTTCAAGTTGCCACTGGATGTGGCCCATCAAATCTCATCGTCCTCCCCCAGGCTGGAAAACACCGAATTACAAAGTCTGGAGCTGATTAGTAACAATTTGTTACAAGAGCGTCTGCATTGTATTAGCAGGCAGGATCGTCAAACTGGTAAGAGCAGCTTGTTTGATTACGGGGAGTGACGCTCCCGCCAATGCGAGTTGCCACGGGATGTGGTCCACCAAATGTCATCGTCCTCCCCCAGGCTGGAGAACACCGAAGTACAAAGTCTGGAGCTGATCAATGACAGTTTGTGACAAGAGCGTCTGCATTGTATTAGCAGGCAGGATCAAATGTCCCATCAAATCCATCGTCCTCCCCAAGGCTGGAGACAGAACACCGAAGTTCAAAGTCTGGAGCTGATCAATGACAGTTTGTGACAACCGGGGCTGCATTGCATTAGCTGGCAGGAACGTCAAACTGGTGAAAGTAGTTTAATTACGTGGACTGACGCCCTATGCAGAATATTTGATATAATTTATAATACAAGAAATTGTCCCGAAACATCCTTATTAATAAAATTATGAAATAAGGTTTCATATTAATAATTATACCTAACTAAACAGAATAGATTGGCTTCTCCTGCTGACGTTGCTAAGCAACACAGAAATTGCAAGCTGCTAATAAATCAATCAATGTTTGACACCATCAAGTGGCGATTTTCGAGCTTAAACTCCCGCATTCAATGACTGTCGTTATGTGAGTAACAGATGCGGATACAGTACAAAGAAAATATGGAGAGGTAAGCTTGAGCAAAATAATATTTTTTTAAAATTAATAAAAACTGGTGGAACTTTAGAATAGATCCACTTAAAATTATATAAAATAGCAGCATTTTTTCGTTGGAAAAATTTAAATGCAAAATCAGCTTTCACAACCCGTCTCTACAGCCATCATTTGGAAGAGCCACAGAATAGTACATAATCTACATAATGAAAATGTGTCAACCTCCATAGGCCTCATTTTAATAATTCTAATTAAACCAAACAAGTTCTATATAAAAAAAAATCACTTTAGTAGAATAACGCACTTTTATTGCATTGTATTACAAATACTAAAGTTCATTAAAACGAAACGTAGCTGTGCTATGGTATGATTAGTTTTCAAATCCATTTTGCGTCAGTTTGCATAATAATGAAATTTCATAGGGTATTAATTAACTTCTTTGTTTATTCACTTCGTTTCTGCAATTAAAAGCTGATCTATAATCAATGAACCACAATTACCTAAGCTCTCTTTTCGTACGTCGGGTAGCGAAAATTTAATTTAGTACGCCGCTCTAAACTTTTCATATTTTTCTCTTTTCCAATTACGAGACTTTTTAATGACATAGCAGTATGTAGTTTAAAAGTAGTTTAACATCAGGAAATATTAAAACACTTTCTGAAATTTATGAATAATATTCTTTTTGCTGAACCTCGGGACTTTGAATAGAATTCATACATACACATCAAGGATTTGAATTAGGTGTAATATATTATAGAGAATTTTTTGACAAACTAATACTGACTAACTAGATGCTGAAATTAATCCTCTGTTAGGAAAGTTGATATTACAGACACGGTTGAGCGCGTGGGATACAATGATAGCCCAAGTTATTTATGAATTTTAGTGGGTTGATTTATCAAAATTTATGTAAAAATTAAAAAAAGTTTGTTTTAACTTGTACTAAAATGATATTGTAATCTACTAAAAAGCTACTAAACAAATATCACCCTGTCTCAAGTTTGAACTTGAACTTGGAGATTGTTATATAAACATTAAAGGCAAACTATAAACAACGCGAGCAATCAACGGGAGCGACTTTGAACCTTATGCATGCAATGATCATCACTTTGTTTTATATAAATACGCTACCGAACCCTCAGTTCGGCAGACTTAGTCTCACCTCCAGCTCCCAAGGTTAGTCACTTGACGACTGCCTCCTGGGTTCTATCCGCTCCTAGAGTTAGTCATACGACTGCTTTAGGTTCCATTCCTTTCCTACCCAACCTGGTACCGGTTAGTCACTTGACGACTGCTAGGGCCAGGGGTTGCACAACCTCCATAGTAAAGTCTTGACAAGAAGTTTGTCAGAGTATTAAGAAAGACAAGTGTCTAAATAGTCAGTTAAAAAGTTTAGTGAAAGCTCTTAGTGCTCTTAAATAAAACCCAGCCCTTAAGAAAAACTATAAATTATAAGACAGTAAACAAAGACCTATAAACAGTACCTCAAATCGAGAAAACATGCGCATCGTAGTAATCGGGTATAATAGAATCTCATTTTCTCTGACCAATAATTGTTGTTAAAGTTTTATCGTTAATACATTGTTATTGTTATAAACTAAACGTGCTTACTTTATCATCTCTTCTTACCCCACGTAACGCGATCCCGGTCTACCTCAGTTACCCCCCCGGCACGCTAAACAAGGCGTGTCCTCACGAGTAGAACATTCAGTGGTAGATTAAAGGAAGCATTGAGACCCGGTCATTGTACTAATCGCGACGAGGCTCTTCTCTGAGAAGTTATTCTTTAAATAAACGCGCTACCCTCAAAATTACTCGTGACAATATCATGAAAGTAATGCAAAATAAATAATAAATATCTTCTAAAATTCAAATTATTTTATTTTATTTTATTTACACATATAATTTGCCACTAATGGATAAAAATTGCGAAACAAAAATAATTTCACAAAAATACTTACGAGCATTATATAAAACATAAAACAAAAGAGTAATATTAGCAAAAAAACAAGAATGTAAACATTTATTGTAAGTTAATAATGTGGACCAAATTGGTCTAAATTTATCGCAAGCACTCTACAAAGAACTCACTCAAGTATTATTTGCAGCCGCATCTTAAACACTTTTACCAGTATTTTGAAATTATCCCGTTTTCGATCAAATTATTCTCTAAAATCTGACCTTGCTATCTTTTTCCATTTATTCAGTTTATAGATGCATATAAAATTTAATGCTGCAATATTCAAGAGGTCATAGAAAATTACCATAGGATATCGACCAGTGTTTCTTGACACATTATTTTTTTAAAACAGTAGTCGGTCTGTAAATTTTGTTCGGTGATACAAATTATTTAAATTTTTTTAACGTCTCCTGTTTCACCATCATGGCTTATTCTTGAAATCAGAATCACATATTTGTTTTTCCTTGAGCAATACGATACTACACTACGATACTAGACTAGTGTCTAGCAGTCTCTTAGGAATCCAAAGATAGTAAATTTGATTTCTTTGCCATTGTTTGTCAGTAATAATTATTTTGCTGACCCCACTTTATTTTTTCTCATGATGTATGCTTTTGATTAATAGGTAATTCTTTAACCAATTTTGCATTTGTGAACTAAATATCGCCAGCAACATTACGGTTAGTATTTTCCACTGGTTCTATTAATATAAAGACAATTTCTTCTCCTGAATTAATAAATTTATACGGCCGTTTAGGTTGAGTACCTACATATAACTCAAGGTTAAATCTATATCCAGATTTAACATCCATTCACCAATAATGGCATCCATTTTATCAATTTTTCTACACACCAATGCAGTATTCCTCAAATATAATGATAATTGATACAAACGAAAGCTTATGTTTGAAAAATGATATTGTTCTACTATTGATTCAAATATATAATGCCATAGAGTTTCATTGAACGATTCAAAGAGAATGTTGCATTGGGCGCAACATGTATTCTATAATTAATTCAACAATATATCTTTTTCATGGGAGTATAATATTATTTTGCTAAAACAGTATTGTGTTTCTATACAATATTTGATATTATTGAATTAAGTATCGCCAATATTGTAGCATTAATTATTTCTAATTAATGAAATATTATTGCTGTTGTATTTGTATTTAAAGCATTTTTTTTAAATAAGTTACGTAGTTCTCAATACAATATTTTCTATTGTTTTATTGATTAGCAAAGAGTTATATTGGCGACTTAACGCCCGCATTTAAAATTAAGATAATAATATATTGGGTGTGTGCAAATTGGATATATTGGATGTGTGCAAATTGATTGCCTATTAAAAATCGTCCAATAAACTAATATGCCAAAAAGTGTGCTGACTTTTTTAATAGCTATGTCCTTGGCGCTTTCCGTCTATTATGAGGTATTCCATCTTGGCCATGAGCAACTTAAAAAAATATACATTGACAGTTTTTTAACCAAGTATCTTAATAATAGTAGCTATGAAAATCCAGTACTGCTGTTTAATGAGCGATAACTAATAGACAACCAACTTGCGCCTGAATAAGGCTCAATGTGTTTAATTGGCACATAAGGCAATATAGGTCTTACTTATTGGTAAATGCAAGCAGTATGACTCTCTCTATCAAACCCTCAACTTTTCAACAATTCTTCGGTTGTTAAGTACAATTGCCGCTAATAAAGCATCGTCACTGTTGACTTAATTGATTTCTGAATTGCAATAGCGGCAGGCACGTCGCTGGTGACGCCGCGCTCTCTATACTCCAGTCCAAGCAAAAAGTAATATGTTTGCCTCAACATTGATGAGTATTGGATTCAGTGCAAATTGTATATGCGACCCGTAATATTGAAATTCTTTTTATTTACCATTGTTTAAAATGATTTTATTTTGTATTGAATCATGTATATGCTTAAATAATACATAGGAGTTATTTGAAATACCTTTAGGTTTGTCATTGATGGTAATAATAATTTTGGCAATGTAATAAGTAGATTCCTATTAAATGAAAACTGCTTTTTTAAATTGAATATTATCCAAATAGTTGACTTGTTGGCAAGAATGTAAATTAATATGAACTATATTTAACTCACGATATTTCTTGTATAATGTCATCGAAAAGTAGACATCTCAAAAGAAACCTAAAATGTTTCTCACTCATAGCCAAATAACACAGTTGCACGCCACTTCCTTTTGAGTTGTCTCAAATTGTATGTTCGTTCTTTCGGGAGGTTCGTAATACAAAGATTAAATAAATAAATCCCTATAAATGCCCTTATGACCCCTTCATCTGTGTTTTTTGCATTTCGCTACCGCTAAAATCATTCTGCTATATTTTCAATACAAACATTACTACAATAGTATTAGTTCATATAATAGACTTATCTAGTAGAATATTCAAACACTCAGTCCCCGATTTTCAATTCCTAGCTATGCTCTAAACACTATTAATAGAGATTGTTTTTAAAAAAATCGGCGATAGAAATTCTCGAAAAATCAAGTCATCTTAAATGAATGACTATAAAATCAATTGTTACCTTAGATGGGAGCATATAGAGAATCTGAAGCTCTGCTTCGTCGATAAGTTCATATGGAGATAGCAGCCAATTTCTGAAATAGTCACATAAATTGATTTTGTCACAAGAGTGGCTCCATAAACCCTGAGTCACTCTATAAATGATTTATAAATTTTATAGGACGGTGACTACTCATCCCATAACTGCTTTAGAACGTGATAATTACCCCTTCAGACTCTTAGAATGATTTTAATGTAAAATTGAATAATTCTTAATGGAAAATTTTAATGAAAAGTTCTTTATGTACATGTAGTTGTAAAACAAGATAAACAGGAAATCATAGATAGATCGCGAAAGTATAAGATAAATAAATGATTTTATTTATTCATAGGATCACGGCTGTATGTTTGAATGTAGAAATAATTAACGGGTCTTCAGCCAATAAGGTTTATTAAAAGTTGATTTGTTTTGCGTCCAAGCTTTCGGTCAGTATATCGTGACCTTCGTCAGGGCTAAAAATTATTTTTTCTACAGCCGCGCGCAAAATAACTATATACTAAATTCAAATGAAATCGCAAAATCGACTAATGCCGTGGATCCTTATTTTGCTCTCTAGCGCGAACATGGAAAAGGAAATTCTCACTTTTTCCGTCTAGTGTGCTGAGTGGTCATGGAAACCGAAGATAAATAAATGACAGTCGTGCGTTTATTACAGTTTGTTCCTGGCAATCCTGTTCTAAATATGCCCGAAGCCCGAACATAATATGTCAAAGCTGACAACCATTTGCAAATTTTAGAATAAGTATAGAGAAAAATGTGCATTTAATTTAAAAAAAATCGGCTGTAGAAAAAGTTCTGTGTGTTTTTCGAGCGCAAAGTAAGATTGCCGTTTTCGAAAGATTACTGCGCTCCGCTACGCGTCGCGCAGTAACATTCTTTCTTTAGCGGCAATCCGTTACTTTGCGCTCTAAATATACAAATAACTATTATATTGTAAAACGTAAGGTATATACTTAGCTTTTGTTTTGAGATCGATTCTGTGAATAACTCATTGCGTAGGAACCGTAAAACACGACAAAGAAAAAATCTCTTTACTCTTTATTAATTATTGATAAAATTTTCACTGCGTACAGGACAGGCGTGCATTGCAGATGGATGATTGAACTTGAAAACATCATAGATAAGAACTAAAACACCAGAGACAACAATACTTGTCTCTGAAAACACATAAACACAAAAAAAATAAAACATAAACAAGCGTGGGCGGCGTGGGTTCGGGTTGACGTTTGACGTGTCATTTGTCAAAGTTCTGTCAACGTCAACATCAAATTTGGTTGGTTATGGTTAACCGCTCACTTACCGGACGTGGGCCGAACCACGAACTAGCGGGTCCGACCGGGCGACAAACCGCTTGCTAACCGTATTCGAGCCGAAAATCTGAATTCCGCTTGCGGCGTTCCGTAGGATACCCAGTTTCGGCCCGAAATATGAAGTTCCTTATTCGGTGTGCCGGTAAGTTGCCGAGAGAATACCGTTGCCGAATAAATAAGGATCGGTGTGCCATAAGTGGAACGCGGACGGCCCAAAGCATGGCTATTTAGCCACTAGGATACCGTACGTGCCAGCAGGCGGCCGCTGGTTTGCCTGCTGCGTTTGGTTTGCTGGGTAATGACGGGTCTTTCGAAAAAATTTCCCAAAATCCTATTTTAGTTTGAGTTTTGATTTCATTTACTTATATTTTAGTTTAGGTAAGAGAATGGAGATACGGTGTTCACAGACGTATTAGGCTCTCATTTGGCTCTTTTTTGGTTAAAAACAAACTGGTATAGTTGCATTTAAAATTTTTGAGAAAATCTGATTGATTTGCGGTTATGTCAGAAAACGCCCTCTAGCGGCTAGGTAAGAAATTGCAATCACCCCACTCAAAGCACGGTTTATAGCCTAAGGAAAGCCCTTTTCAACGACTCCAAGCTTATTAAGATCCGTTCAGTTATTTTGAAGTTATTGACATTGATATCCGAAAATGTTCGAACCACCCACCACTTTCCTTTAAGGGATAGAGCAAAAAATGTTTAACAAAAAAGAATCGAATTTATCTCTGTTTTAAAATGGCAATGCCTTTAATACCTTTAATTTAAGACAATTTTGCGAAAAAACCGATTTTAAAATTTAAGATGGCAATTACGCCCCTTGGGAGCTTTACTCATATTTTTCTTACCGTAAGTCTTTACGATAATTACTTTTCAAGATATAGCCTAGTGCCATTCTGGTACAATGCAATAAAAATAAGAGGAAATCAAGGTTTGGGCACTTTATGCTAGATTTTATGAGAATCTGCAAATTAGAAGAATAGCATATATTTTATAGGTCTTTAGGAGCCGCAAGCCTCAGAGATCCCATGCAGTGAAGGGCTATGATTATTTATTTCTAATTCTATATTTTCTTCAAATCATTTTCTGCTACATTTTATTCTCAAGCTACATTATGTTTGTATGATACTACATACTCCGTCTCGTTAAAATTGTAACTAATCGCGGTGTTTTCTAGTAATATCGGTTTCTCCAAAAGAAATTTGTCTGCTTAAAATTCATAATTTTTCCACAATATAAACATACTATAATGCGACGAGACGCGTCGCGGTGTTATCTCAAATATGTTGCGAA